>LGRX02012802.1:0-22703 GCA_001247695.2 Cymbomonas tetramitiformis
GATGTGGCCACGGCGCGGCCGATGTCAGACGAGCACCTGGGAGCGGCCATGATGGCCCCCGGGGCGGCGGCGAAGAAGGTAGAGGAGAGCAAGGTGGCGACGTACGGGGATGTCCGCCCACATCACTTCATACCCTTTGGGGTGGAGGTGTACGGTGGTTTGGGGCCTGCGGCGTATGGATTCCTTCGGAAGACGCAGCGGTGCTTCAGGGAGCGGCGGTACATGGAGGAGAACGCGGAAGGGGGAGAGCAGGTGGACGGCAACGAAGACGAGGACGAGGACGAAGAGGCGGCACATGCAGGGTTGCGGGCTGGAAGGAGAAGTGGGTCCGGCGGCTCTCTTTCGCGCTTGCACGGGGGGTTGCACGGCTGATCATCAGGCGGGCCGTGGGGCGGTGTCCGGCCGGAAGTGGGTGGCGCTGGGCTGGCGGAGGGCGTGTGAGAGGTGGCATGGGCCCGGACCTGGATCGGGGGGAGGCGGATCGACGGGAAGTGGCGGAGAGGTTGGCGCTGACGGATAGAGCGTGGGAGGACGCGTTTGAGGAGACAGACTATGCCAGGATGGATCTGGTGGTGGGACGCAGGAATCTGAGAGAATGCAGCGTGAGCAGTCTGGGCAGGCCTCCGGTGGGGCAGGCGAGGCAGGCGCGATGGCATCGAGGCTTTTGGAGAGCATGGAGGACGTGCGGCGGGAGGCGGAGCATCTGGGCACTGTGGGGGGTCTAAGAAGGGGCACCGTCGAGGCGCGATCTGGGGGGGCGCGTGCAGGCACAAGCAGGCTCAGCCAGGCGGCGTCAAGTGTTGAGGATATCTTGAATGAGTGGGATGACCTTTCGTCGCCGGGTAGGATAGTCAACTTCTACTTAGTTTGTATACTCAGGCATATAAGTAGTAGAATGTGTATGAACTCACACACACACACACACAGTTGAATGATATTAAATCTGGTAGAAGTGTTTGTGAGTTACAGTCAGTGCTTATATCACACAGTTGTGTTCTCTGTCTCAGCTTACTGTTACTCAGTCATAGCTACTTCTGTACTTGTACTTGTACTCTTGTGTTCTGTAACAGATACTGTGTACATTTTGAATTGATCTTCTGTCTCTTGCAGACTCATTGTCATCATTGCTCTGTCTACATATACACATAGTACTGTACTCTGTCAGCACTGTCATACTGTCATACTGTCTGAATGTGTACTTTTGGCCCCTCTGTGATTAACACTGCATGAGAGTCTACTGTTTTCCTACTCCTCCTTACTCATGCTCTTCGAAAATATCGCAACACCACAGCACTGAGTACCTGAAAACGGTCCAAAGCAAGACTTTTGGTAAAGAAGTCTGCCAAATTCTCCTGCGTGGGCACTTTCGCAATGACAATTCTGCCCAGCTCTGCCAACTTTGCCACATATCGATTCCTCACTGCCACATGACGTGTCGCTGCATTGTTCAGAACATTCTCTGCCTGTGCCACCGAAGCATGATTGTCTCCATGAATTGTAACAGGCTGCTTGACAGGTGAAAACTCAGTCAGCAGATTGACAACATACTCAACATCCCGTGCGCATTCTGACAACGCTATCAATTCTGCCTCTGCTGTGCTGACTGCAACTGTCTTCTGCAATTTCGACGAGTACATGACAGTACTTCCATTCAGTCACACCAGTGAACCTGTAACAGAGCGTCTGGTCACTTTGTCTGCTGCGTGGTCTGCATCTGTATAGGCTGTTACTATCAACTCTGCAGTCAGTGACGCTGGCGAACTGCAGTGCATAGTCAAACAAACATGAATAGTGCCCTGCAAATATCTCAGCACACGCTTCAAATGCTGCCAGTGCACCTGCCCGTAGCAGTGAGAGAACCTGGCCAAATAACAGACCGCTGTCAGAATATCAGGCCGTGAGCAACGTGCCAGCCACATCAATTCCATCACCAGATTAACATAGGGAAGCTTCTCCAACTTCTCCTCCGAGTCCGCAGGCATCAGAGACAGTCTGGGCTCCATTGGTGTCATACACGGATTGCAGTCCTGCATAGAATACCTCTCCAGCATACGCTGTATCAGCCCAACCTGACTGATTTGGCACTCCCTGACCAGACCATAGTCACTGAAAGCCATACACATACCTAGCAACTCGACCAATGGTCCTTTGTCCTTACTGGGCCATTTTGCGCTGAATGCTCTGAAAAACTCCACCTTCCACTCCACTGAAGAAGTGAAGACAGTGTAGTCATCCACGTGCACATATATAAAGACCACCAGTGTGCCAGGCTGCCAGATGTAGAAAAGGCACGGGTCAATGTTGGACACCCGGATCCTGTGGTCAAAAGCAAGCAGAAACTCCTTGCTCGTCCTGTACCAAATGCGCGGTGCCTGCTTCAACCCGTACACATTCTTCTGCAGAATTCCATACCTCACTCCCCGTACTGTCCGTGCATTAGGCCAACTGACATACAGAGGAACGTCCACGTCCAGCTCACCGTTCAGAAAGCACGTGATGACGTCCAAGGCAAAGGCCAACAGTCCCAACACCAAACTGAGCTGAATAAGAATTCTCAAAGTTGACAGCTGAGTACACGGTGCATACACGTCCTCGTAGTGCACCCCATGCTGCTGACCATTGCCGCATACCACCCACCTGGTCTTCCTCTCGGTCAGCTCCCCTGCAGAGTCCAACTTCGCCTTGTACACAGCCACCATGCTCATAACCTTTTCACCAGCAGGTACCGTCTCCACCGGCAAGATTGCCTTCTTCACGTCGATGAGAGCGCACTCCTCTATGTGGTCCGACTCCTGCCACTGCACTGAGTCAGGTCCATTCACCAACTGAACCCATCCTTTCGGCTCTGTCACTCCAACTGACAACCCCGTCAGTTTCTCCTCCTGAGCCGCCAGAGCAACATGACGGGTCTCAAACCTCACGCGAGCCTCACCCACATCAATTGCCGAGCCCCTCACTCCAGCATGACGCTCCAATATCACCTGGTACGGCAATACATGATCCTCCCGTGCCGTAGCACACACCACTGCTGCCTCCCATTCACCTCCTCCTGACTGTTGCACTGTCACCTTCTCAAACAACGGATAGAATGAGTTCACTGTCAGCTGTGCACAATACTCAAACAGCAACGCAAGATGCTCCACCCGTGCTTCCAGAAACACACTCACCGGCGTCCAAAATGATCCTCCACCAGCATTGTTCAACTTCACTACACCACTGAACTCATCACCCTTCAGTTCCACGTAGGCACGCAGATCCAGTATAACTATCGCTGTCCCCACAAAAGCCGAAACGAAGTTTCCATCCAGAGACTCACAGTCATATAACGTTTTCAACGGTGTCAGCATAGAGGGATCCCAAGACATCCCTAGCTGTCCATACTTATCAACGCGCTCGTCGAACCGCACCATACCACTTCTGACCACCTTCTCCTTGTCTTGGCTGTAAAGCAGATAAGCCGTTGATCGCTCTTCGTGTCCCACGTAGATCAAAGGAGTAGCCCGATCCGCCAGTTTCGAACGCAGGCTCGCGTCGATGAAAGCATAAGCTCGACACCCAAACACTCGCAGCACAGACAGATCGTACTTCTGGTTCAGCAACTGCAAACTAGACTTCATACCCAGCCGAGCCTTGCATAGTCGATTGATCAGATACACAGCGTGCCTCATAGCCAAAGGCCACATAGTCGCAGGCAAACCAGCAGTCACCAGCATAGCTCTCGCCTTCGTCTGCAGGAACTTGTTCATGGTCTCCGCCCTGGCATTGTTCTCGTGCAAGTACGGTGACGTCGTCCTCTGCACGATAGCATTGTCCTCATAGTACTGCTTAGCCTTCCCAGACACGATGGTCGAGTCATTGTCAGAGTGCAATACCAGCACGTCCAGGTCGTACACCACCTGTTCAACACGAGTCTCCTCCTCAAGGAACACTCGCCATGTTGCCTTCACCATCTTACGATAGTCCTCCAGAGCGTCCACATACTCCAGCTTCTGTTTCCAGACATAGAAATGACACACGTCTGAATAGTCATCCACGTAAATAGTGTACCCACGATAACCTTTGGTAGATGTCACGAACGGTCCGCCATGATCAGTGAACGTCAACTGCCCCATTTTGACAGACACCTGCCTCTTCTCCACCACCTTTCGTACAAACTTCGGGACCCTTCCCCTATCTGTCGTCTGTGATGGCCTCTTCGGTGCCGCCATCTGGCACGCCATACAATTCACAGAACAGCTCAGCACACTGCTGCTCCTCAACTCCTCAGAGTTCACACCAAGGTCCAACCCCTGAAGGTCCATGACCTCAACATGCTTGTCACAGGTGTGACCAAGCCTGATGTGCGCAATAACCTTTGCGTCCACCCTCGGGACCACAAACTGGTCAAGATACAGCACGACAGCAGGCCACGGAGTCCCATGGATGAAAACACGACCAGGCTCCGACTCCACCAGCTCAGACACGTTGTAGCATTGGTCTGTCCTCGCAGAAAATATCACACTGCCCTTCGAGTACACGTGCAGCTTCTCAAACTTCGTTGTCAACCTCCACCAGGTAGCATTCGGCTTGTACGGCAACACCAGCATAAACTTTGTGTTCACAGGGTCCTTAGGAAAGTCCATGAGTATCTTCGTCAGCAGTTTCTCAATGAACATATCGTCGTACGGTGGATTACCCCCAGAAGCTCCGTCCCGTCAGACAATGAAGAAACACCGAGTTCACCAGAGAGTAGTACTCGTCCACTTGCCGATTGTGCTCGTCAGCACACATATCCAGATGAAAGGGCCGCTTCTCATTGTTCCACTTATGGAACTCAGTGAACTTCCAGTTGCACTTGTCCCTCACCGGACAACTCTCCTGCTTGTCGCACTCCACCCCCGGCAGCGCAGTCTCCACGATGACCTCAGGTAAAACATACACGTTCCCCTTTCTGCACACGTCGTACTCACATAAGTTCTCCTTGTCCCGCAGTACACGGTCCCCAAACTGAGCATACAGACCAAACTTGTCCTCCAGACTCACCGCGGATACCAGATTAAAAGGCGACTCAGGCACGTACTGCGCCTCCACCTTCAACACGTCAGCCTTCTTCGTCACCCGATTCCACAAGGTAATACTTCCTCGGCCTCCTCCGCGAGACGTTGTCACCTCTCCAGCCATGACCTTGAACGACACAGCTGCTGACGCATTCACCTGAGCACCCTCAAACATAGATAAGTCATTAAAGATAGACTTCGTCGCCATACTATCAAAGTACAGTTCTCTGTCCGAGTCCACCACAGTCACGGCACACAGGTCTCCTCCTGAAGCCTGTAACGAGTCCTCGTAGTACTCATTCTGCACTAGTGCGTCGTCCTCCTTGTCGCGATTGAACACACCGTACACCCAAGTGTCCTCCAACACCTCACCTGTGTATACCACCTTTTGGTCTGCCACTGTAGTAACTACCGGACAGGCTACATGAACTTCCTCGTGATTCTCCAAGCTCCACAGCTCCCCCGCAGAAACCACTGTACGACGCGGCCGCGCTGAGCTGGATGAAGTCGCCTCCTCCACCGTCGCTGCTGCTGCGTCAGGTGTCTTCTTCGCCGCGATTTTCTTGAGCCTCCGCGCATAGTTCTCACGAACCGCTCTCTCCTTAGAAGGATTAAGCTTGATGAACTCCTCCATACCCGCCGGGTTCACTATCCAGCACTTTTCGGCAGAATGAACGCCAGAGCACGTAGGACATATCAGTTTCTTTCCGTCATTGACCTTCTTCTCCTCGCTCTGCCTCCTTCTGTCCGCAACCAGAGCTCTCGCCACAGCAACAGTCTCCCCGTCCACAGTAGCCCCCACTATACCCGATGAAGGAACCAAAGGTTGCTGCACCACGTTCACGAAGAAATACTCAGACCTCTGCACAAGCATATCAAAAGAAGGACGTCGTTCCTTACTCATATCAGCAACTACTTGCGAATACTCCATAGGCATAGCAGCCACAGCCATTGCAGCCACCAGCACCTCCACAGTTGTAGGATCAAGCCTCGCGCCGCCGTAGTTGGCTACAGAACTCATTACGTCCCCAAAGTAACCCAACTGCTTCACCGGGTCCTCATTCACGTTCACGGTCAGCTTGCACAGCTTCATTGAACCCGCGAGTTGTCCAAACAGCTGCGGCTCCACTCTGCACTTCAGTTTCCTGAACGCCTTCAAACCGGCATTGCCACAGCGTCGTACCACGTCAAAGGCGTCCCCGGCTGTTACCTGCTTCAGAATTGCTGACAAAACTGTACTTGCCACACTGGCAGAACCAGGCACAGTAATAAAGCTGTCGCCGTCTGCAAACTCTTCGTCCTCCGCGTCGTTATCTCCGTACTCAGCCCGTGATGAAGGCCTATCTCCCGCCCGTGATGAAGGCTTTTCTTCTGCAGTCGATTTACTATAACCACCCGTTTTAGGCATAAACGAGTTAAGTCCTCTGATATCTGCAATATCTGACGAAATATGGATAGTCACACACCAGTTCAAGCAGTTCAGGATAAAACGTGACTGCTGACTCCAACTGTGTCTTAAATTGAACCCAGGATTCATAATGATTCCTCTCTGTTCCCGTGTACTTCGTCGTACCTAATAACTTTACTACGCACTGAACTGTCTTCTGTGCGTTGGCAGGGCTCATTACACCCGACTCAGCTTCTTCATGATCTGTTGATTTCTCAGGCTCTTTCTTCTCAGCACTCAACACCTTAATTGTCTCTGCCATAGTCTTCATAAAAGCAGCCTGTTGCTCTACCAAGTCCTGAAGTTGTGATTCCCGCGTAGGATACTTCCGTTCTGAAACTGGCACCCCCGTGTCAGTCATGACGACTGTACCTAAACTACCTCAGATCCATATAAGGCCCATAACCTAGGATAATCAACTTCTACTTAGTTTGTATACTCAGGCATATAACTAGTAGAATGTGTACGAACTCACACACACACACACACACAGTTGAATGATATTAAATCTGATAGAAGTGTTTGTGAGTTACAGTCAGTGCTTATATCACACAGTTGTGTTCTCTGTCTCAGCTTACTGTTACTCAGTCATAGCTACTTCTGTACTCGTACTTGTACTCTTGTGTTCTGTAACAGATACTGTGTACATTTTGAATTGATCTTCTGTCTCTTGCAGACTCATTGTCATCATTGCTCTGTCTACATATACACATAGTACTGTACTCTGTCAGCACAGTCATACTGTCATACTGTCATACTATCATACTGTCATACTGTCTGAATTTGTACTTTTGGCCCCTCTGTGATTAACACTGCATGAGAGTCTACTGTTTTCCTACCGGGCCCGGAGAGTGGGGTCTGGACTCAAGAGGAGAGTGGGGCCTCGCCGGAGCAAGCAATGGCCTTGGCTAAGGGAGGGGTGGCCACCTTGATTGGGGCGAGCAGGTGGGTGGCCGGCCTTCTTGAGGGGGTTGCTGGCATGGGAGGAACTGGTGAGGGTGACGTGGGAGATGCGGGGAGGCTCGCGGGTGGAGTTGACACATGCCGGGCCCCTCAGAGCCCGGGGGCCCATCCCGGCAGCGATGACCACTTACAACAGGTTGCACGGCAGCATCCGGCATCTCATCAGCTTCTGTGCCCACGGGGCGAGGTTGCTGGCCGTGCCGGAACTAACAGTGAGCAGCTGTCCGGAGCGCGGCGACCGGATGGTGAACTATCGGCCACCGGGAGGGCTTGGGACACACAGGCAACTTTGGGGATGGGACCCCAAGTAGGAACAGTGCGGCATGACAGTTGCAGGGCAAGTGTGGAGCGCATTGCTCAAGTTTGCAGCTTCCTCGCAAGGCAATCAGTGCAAGGGCTTCAGTCATGTGGACATTGGAGCCCCTTGAGACAACACTTGGACATTCTGGCCGTGGCGTGGGTGGGCAAGCTCTCTTGAGACCAGGCTCTAGGGCGTCTAGGGGGCAGCGGGGTGCTGTGGGATGTGGGGTTGGTGGTGAAGGGGTGGCTTGATTGGCGGAGATGAGCCGGCTTCAGAGACACAGCAGCAGTGCGCCGGCAGGGCAGTCGCAGAGGGGCTCAGGTGGCCCAGTGAGGCTCAGGGAGCAGAGGGCGGTCCTATGCGTGAGCTTGGTGGTGGAGATATGGCTCGCGTAGCTGGGGGGCAGGGGTGAGCCGGCTTCAGGCAAAGGCAATAGTGCGCTGGCGTTGTGCATGCAGATGGGCTCGGGTGGCTCAGCGAGGCTTAGGGGGTCCCATTCTTCACGGGTGAGCTCCGGAGATTCCGGATAAGTGTGTGTTGAATCCTTTGATGTACCCGGCGTGGGTACATAGTGCAGCTGGTCTTCTGCGGCTACGGGATGCCAAAGGAGTTGGTTCAAGGGTAAGCACACACAGATGATTTTGCCGGCGTGGGTACTTAGTGCAGCCGGCCTTCTGTGGCCACGGGGTGCCAAAAGAGTCGGTCCAAGGATAAACACACACACAGATGATTTTGTTGTTAAAGTGACTCTACTTCATTGATGTTGCGGTTATTTATATCAAATATCCTTGATATGCAGAGTGGGAATCATTATATTTCCTTTCTTCGATGCCAATGATAGATTTCCCCAAAGCAGATCACTCGGTGGCTTCTTCTTGTCACATGATTACTTGTATGACATCGTACGTCCACTCAACAAAAAACAGAGTGCGCATGTTAATTTCATTATTCTTGCTAATTTAACATCAATAGATAACATCCTAATATCCACTATCATAGCAAAGTAGCAGCACTTTTTAGCGATCGATGAATGGCATTGTCGTACTGTGCACCCACAGTCGATCGTTGCGTATGGTGCTCCTTCGTACAAGAAAGCAATTTCTTTTGGCCTACCCTCTTATACTCATGTCCTGATTGAAGGGTGTTAATCGAATCCAAAATGTCATCTTTCAGCTCTCGACTCAAATCCTGCACGTCATCGCCTTCTAACTCCAGCGATCTGCAACGTGTCTGCAAGCCCACCCAGCTCCAAAACCAATGTTCAGGCGGTATACAATAACGCTGACAATCAAATTAGGGGACACCTTCAAAAGAAAGAGGACTCTCAATTCAACATGGCAATTCAATGCCATCAACCTTTTCATTATGTTGTTTCTTGGCAGAGTGCCAGCAGTTGTCATCATGTATAAGTTGCAATTTGCATTTCACAAACGAAGAATGAAGTGAAGATAAATGGGCTAATAACCCAGCAAGGGACGCACCAGTAGCACTCCGGCGCTAGTTTCAAAGTCACCACGGTCTGCATATTCCATGGCTTCTTCCATAGCTTGAGCAGCCTTCATCCGTTGCCTATGTTGTCGCACTGCCACGTTGCATTCTTGCCGTTCTTGACTGTGCCCTGCAGCTTGGCGGGTTACGCTGATAGCACTCTCTGCTTTTCTCTTCACCCGAGTATCCAGTGGAACGTCAAAGTACGATATCTCGACTTCGAAAGGTCGGATACTTGATGTGGTCAGGGAATCAGGCTGCTTGTTCGGATTAACGGTGTGCTTAGGAAGCTGCAGCTCTAGAACGATGTCACGGTTTTCCTCGCTGCAAAGCAAGGGTGGGCACGTTCAGTCTGAGGTACTGCTGTACATTTTATCCGTTCAATCATGGTTCACAAGGCTGCCATGGGCTGTGTAGCTCGCTATTTTCATTAACAAGTCATGAAAAAGGCTTTTTCAAGGGTTCGTTGGCGTCAACAGTGATATGCATACCTGTACAAGTCTCCCAGTGAAATTTTATATGATCCATCGCTAAGCTGTTCGGTGACATATTTGGTGTGAACCTGCAACCGCACGATTGTGAAATACAAATGAGATTCCGAGACGGGAACACCTGTGGAATATTGACTCAGCCAGCTGACCAGCGGGCTTAGCAGGTGGATAACCTCACGCCGTAAGTGTGTTCCACACAAAGTGAACCATGCCCATACGCTGTGAGATGGATGAGAGGAAATGATAGCAGCAGTAATATGTATGTCAGGTCGCGACTTCTCATTATTGTATGACATATCCGAAGTGTATTATTTCTATGAATAACTATTTTCTAAAACCGCTCTGCTTGCAAGAAGAACGCATATCATGTCGGTAAGGTCGAAAGGCGTCACCTTTGAAATTACAGCTCCCTCGGTAGCACGGATTTTTACCGACACGTTCTGCGCAGCAACTGAAAGCAGACCGCCAAGGGCGCCCGCGAATGATTCAGCCATCTTGGACTCGTTCTCGATAAAGAAGTATCTGCCGCTTCCAACTTCCGACAAAGACGACAGCAAAAGTTCGTTGTGATCCGAGCCGAATCCAAATGTGAACACGGAACACTGCTCGGGGAGCTGCTTCACCACACGGTCCACTCTTTTCACCAGTGCGGCACTGTCGGTGATCCCTTTGTTTGCCATTCCATCCGTGAAAAGCACCACAGCTCGGACGGCACCTGAGCCCGGTGATGACGATCCGCCGCAGACAGTTCCAAAGGCGTGTGCCAGATTGCCCAGGAGGCCCTCTCGCCTGCCGTGTTGTTCGAGGCCCTTTAGCAGTCCCCCGGAGAGATTTGTGGTGGAACCAGCAGATATCGCCTCAACCTTCAAGTTGCAGTCGTCTTGATCAACTGCACAAAGAGGAATGTCCTCCGTCACGTATTCGTCATAGGTGACAAGTCCAAATTTGTCGTTAGTTTGCAACTGACGACAAACGAACTGAAGAGTTTTTTTCATGTTCTTTAACTTCTCTCCCGCCATGGAACCGCTTTTGTCCGCGACACACGACAAATATAAGGGAGCGCGGTCTTGCAAAGTCAATTCAGGAGCCTTTAGCGACACGAGAGAAAACATCTCGGTCGAATCAACGCCCACTGACGAGAACTCCATGGCGGTCGATAAAGCAACTCCATCGACCAAGGGCTTAACTTCAAAATTTGGATTGAGATCGGCTGGGTTTTCAATATCTCCCGACGAAAATGAACCTTTACCCATCGTGGTTAAGCTGCCTCCGTTCTAAGTTGCTTCAAGTGGGGCGCGTTGTTCCCTCAAGTAGGTTCCTAAGTGGCGAGATGGAGCTGCCTCTCGTCTAGTGATCTGCTGCAGTGAGGTCGTGTTCGAGTAGAGGGAGTCTTAATTTTTGCTTGACGGATGAGAGCATGATGAGCATGAGCACAGCTAGATACGATGGAGAGGAAGCCTGCTTTGTGGGATTCGGACTAGGCTATTCGATCTGTCACGTCATGAACACAAAACTGGTGGAATCTGCATGCACATGCTGAACGAGCCGAGACGCCAGGAGACGCACACACGACAGCCTGAAGCAAGCAGAAGCTGTCGCGCGTGTCCAGACCAGGGGTGACATAGTATAAGTATTGGTGGTGACATTATATAATGTCACATTATATTGAACATTGACTATGATATGTATGTGACATTATATAGGACAAATCTGAAATGGCATTAGTTCGGCGTCATTATCAAGGATGCGCTTTGGACGCGCCGGCGCGCCATTTCTGGCGCGCCTGACCCATTTTGAGAGCCCACACGCCCCGCCAGCGCGGGCGGGCCAGGAAAAATGCACGCGCCGCGCTGCCGCCACGGCGCGCCATCGCTCCATCGTAATCGAGGCGCTCCGCCAGCGGCGCTGGCTCGTTCGCCACGCCAGCCCCACGCCATCGCCAGGGGCCACCCTTCGCTTGTCACGCCATGTCACGCCCCACGAGACATCAACGAAGGCATTTTCAGGGTAGAAGGCGGTCGATTTCGGACGGGGGGGAGGCCCTCCAAACTCTCCCCACGACCCCTTTATCTCGCCAAGGGCGCCGGCGCGCTGGCGCCCCAATTTAATCCAGGCGCCACGCCAGCGTTGGCGGCACCACGCTTCGTTCAGATGTATGGGGGATGTGGATCACATATATTGAGGTATGCACACACGGTGTGAGTGATAACATGGTGCCATGGAATCCGCATGATTCCATTGTATAAGGTGCGGGCGAAGAATCGTAGCAAATGGATGTTTAGAACTCGAGTTATCGCCGGAAACGTGAAAACTCACGGGGAAGCTGATTTCCCCCCCACTGTATGGGGGCCTGCTTCTCCCTGATTCACCCCTCGCCGTGTGTGTGACATGTGACACCCATAGCCGTGACACCGATCCGTGACCTGCTAGTTAGCCTCCGCGTTAGCCTAACTTATCAGTTTATGTTATCACCGTTCCGAGCACCCGGCCCTGCGTGTTTTCTGTGCTTTACTGCTAATATATTTACCCGTTACAAATATATTACCAGATCATTCTTTCTATAAGGTTATCGGTCCCGTACCGCGCTAGTGGTGCTCACTACATTCAGCTCGCTTCGGCCTCGTCGCCGATTCTAAGTCCGTTCTTACCGTTCTTATCCGTCAGCGGCGTGAAGACATCTCCGTTACCGTCTTTGCCCGTTCGAGTACTCCGCCTACCGTTTGTGATTGGTGGTTTACTTTGCCGTTCAAATCCGTTCTTATCCGTTACAACTTTTACCGTAATTCTGGCATCCTACTTCGTTCCAGGCATGTCTCCCCAACGTCCTTCAACACTCTGGCCAGCAGCGCCTCTGCTGCCGAGTAACTGGTTTACCGTACGACGTTTTTGACGTCACCACCGTTTTCCTCGTCGAATTTTACCCTAATTTGACCCCTACATCGTCCGATTCCGTTAATTTTGCGAAAAGTTACGTTATCGCCATCGACCCAAACGTCCACTCAACTTTCTGACCAGCAGCACCCCTTCCGGAGTGGATACGAGTTACCGTACGACGTTTTTGACTTGACATCCGTCTTCCTCGTCGAATTTCACCCCAATTTGACTTCTCCATCGCTTGATTTGGTTAATTTTTCGAGGAATTACCTTTCACCCACGAAACCCTATCGACGCGCCTTCCAGATTTTGCAGCCGCAGACATCATGGCCTCGCTACGCCAGCGTGCGCGCATGGCCGCAGTTCGGTCTGCACTGGACTTGCTTCGACGACAACATCTTCCCTTTGACTGTGGTATGGTGGTGCCTGGTGGTGCTTACACACCAAGCACCAAGCTCGAGTCCATCGCGTTCGCCATCAACAACGAGTGCTTTGACTCCTTCGACTTCGTCCCTCCACTCCCTTCGCCCTCGCCTTGCACCCCACCTCTTCACCATCTAGTGGTGTGTGGTGATGTTGCCACGCCCACTTCGCCCCTCTCCATCATCCCGTTCGAGTTCCTCCCCATGACCTCGATCACCTTCCCTTACCGCATTTTTCACCTTCCACCTCCCCAACCCCTTCTCATCGACGCATTCGCTCTGGTGGTGCCAGGCTACTTTTGGCTTTGGCACCGCACAGGAGTTGGTTGATTCGTCGTCTGGATGCCCCTCGACATCTTCGAGGAGACCGCCGCCACCACTTAGTGAATACGCGGCCACATCGCAACCGACTATTGAGTGAGCTAGTCTAGACCTTAGCTGCAATTGTCTTGCATAGTGACACCGCATCTTGCCAGCTGTTAGCTAGCTGCAATGGTCCCTTGAACTCTGACATTAAGTGACATTGGGTTTAGGTTTTAGGGTTTGCTTGCTTCGGGATGTCCACTCACACCTTCGGGGTGAGGTGGTGTCACGGGGAAGCTGATTTCCCCCCCCCACTGTATGGGGGCCTGCTTCTCCCTGTTTCACCCCTCGCCGTGTGTGTGACATGTGACACCCATAGCCGTGACACCGATCCGTGACCTGCTAGTTAGCCTCCGCGTTAGCCTAACTTATCAGTTTATGTTATCACCGTTCCGAGCACCCGGCCCTGCGTGTTTTCTGTGCTTTACTGCTAATATATTTACCCGTTACAAATATATTACCAGATCATTCTTCTATAAAAAACCACTTACCTGTAAAACGGCATCAGTACCAGCAGTATAGCGATTCGTCATTTAGGTGTTAAGGAAAGCAAGCGACGTGAGCAAGGCATTCTGAGCCCATCTTGCAGCAAGCGTGCGCAGGCTCACGAGGAGGAGCTTCGTGAGGCCGATGTGACAGATGATTAGTAAGGTGCCCCTTCTAAGCAAGATGGTAAAGAGCATTACATGCACACCTAGCGACCATTCATGCGGTCCCACTAAAGTAATATGCACCCTTGGCCTAGGTGTATCATCTTATCATATGTTTTATAATGAATGTAGTATATGCTCAATTGTGTGATGTATGCATGTGATCAAAATTTCATTGCTATGCTTTGACCTATAGTCCGGTTGTGTTCTAGTCCTGCTCTGGTCTAGTCCTGTTGGGTTGCTGGTCCGCCGCTCTTGCGCCGCAATGTTCTCTTACCACAATATCGTCTTATCATATGTTTGCACAAATTTAGTATATGTTGGGTGATGCATTCATGTGATCAAGATTTCACTGCTATGCGTTCACCTATAGTCCTGCAGTGCCGCGATCGTCCTGTTGTAATCCTGTTGTGCTCTTGTTATGCCGTTGTGCAGCAATGTTATCGTATGGCAAGGCAGCGATGCGGGTGTACTAGCGTGCTGTTGTGGTATCCTCCGCAATACCATGGTGTGGTGTGCCATAATGCTATGTTATGCTATCTTATTCACTTCGATAGAGTGATGACGACCTCAGGACTTTTTTGATATATTGTCTCGATATAAGGTCCAAACTACTGTCTAACCACATAGTATTGAACATTATACCCTCCCGTCTCCGACGGAGGGCCCATGCGGCGTTTAATGTGTCGTATGGGCGATGAAGATGGGAGCTCTGAGAGTGCACATATGAGCGCCATGTCAGCGATCAAGTCACACTTTCGTTTCAGTACGTGGTCGCCAGGTTTTTATATCAGAAAATGCGACATGAGACGCAGTCCGCAAAGCTCCCAGAACGAAAGTTGGTGACACTGCCATGAACGTCGCCTGTATGGACTGGAACAGGAATTATACACAAAAATGATATCCGGTGTGTCGTGGTCGTGGTCGTCACACTTTCGTTTCAGTACGTGGTCGCCAGGTTTTTATGTGACATGAGACGCAGTCCGCAAAGCTCCGAGAATGAAAGTTGGTGACACTGTCATGAACGTCGCCTGTATTATGGGCATGGCGATGGCCGAGCTCCGCGGGATTCGGTCGCTTACTTCACATTGGGGGTATGGGGGCCTGGGGCCGAGCCCTGATTGGGCCGCTTACTTCACTTTTTGGGGGCGGGGGAGGGGGAGGAGCCTCCCCCCCCTCCACTGGGCTGGCCGAGCCCCGTAGGGGATTCGGCCGCTTACTTCATTACGGGTGATGCCCGCAAACCGCGAAAGCTCCGAGAATGAAAGTTGGTGACACGGTCACGAACGTCGCGTCGTGTCACAGTATGAGTATGCCGAATAGGTTATTCGTGGCATGAATGTCGCCGCTGAACCGCGAAACGCACTCTGCTAGAGACGCTCGTGCTGTGGTATTTGTATTTCTATATGTGTAATTTCATTTTGGCAATCGTGATACAACCGTGTTAGCGTGACACCCCCCTTTAGGCTATTCGACATTGTGTAATTGCATATTGATACAGGAGAGGAGACGGGAGGGTCCAAAGCACCGCGCCTTCATATAATAATGTCACATTATATAATGTTCAATATATGGTTATGTCACCTTATATTGAACATTATATAATGCCCCCCGAACTAATGTTAATATACTGTATACTACGTTACTATCACCTCCGTCAAACTAATGTTGATGTTAAGGTTCACATTATATTGAAAATAATGTCACCCCTGGTCCAGACGTCTACACCCGACACTCAACCGACACTCAACCGACATCGACAATTCATCTGTCTCGACAGTGTCTGTATCGACACTACTTCTGGCAGTGAAGGACGGACCAGCGCAGGGCAAATTCCCCAACTCCTTGAGTTCGTACCCTTGAGTAGGGTGTTCGTGGACGACATCATGATTTTCCGTGACACTCCTACTGCCCATGTCGTTCATGTACGTGCCGTATTAACTGCCTGTCGCCAGCACAAAGTGTACCTCAAGCGGAGCAAGTTAAAACTGTGTGCTGAAATCCGCTGTATAGGCAGCCCTGACCGGGAGTCCCGGTGCAGGCCCCAATGACAGACTCCTAGGACCAACACTGGACTGCTGACTGATTTGTAGGTTCGTGTTGTGACACACGCTGTGTCACAGGTAGGCTAGACTCCGAGACCGTCCGAGACCGTTCCGGATATATCTAGCTTAGGGTTTATTCATCTTATATAGTTTATCCACACTGAGTACGGGACTATCTGATATCTGGTGTACTAGGATATTCCGGTAGGTCGTGGCCCCATCCACGCTTTTATTCCACTTGCTATCTTGGCCATGATTGGCTAAGCAGCCGCTTGAAGAGGTGGTGCGCACTTGCGCGTTTGGGTGCGACTAGGATTTGGGACATGGCTTTGCGGTAGACGTCTTTTGCGGCTGCGAGTCATGGGCACCGCGCGTTGCTATTGCTCGATTTTGGCAATGTTCATCTACGTTATTTTACCTGCCCTGATCCCGCTGGTTTACGTATTTTGGGCTGGTGCTCCGGACACCTTCGACCACGACGACATCTGCAAGTGCCCCACGCTCGTTTCGCCTCTCCGCACGTTCTGCCGTTACGCTTTTCCTCCATTTCCGCCACAACACCCAAACGTGCAGCCGCGCATCATCTTTTCTCTCGGGCTTTCAAGAGTACAGTATGGCGGCATCTACTAGAGCTCGCAAACGCCTATTGAGGCGGATTCCGACTTGGACGCCTCGATACGGCTTCTGGATGCGGTTCGGGACACTCCGACCGCTAGCACCCCACCTGTGGTGCCCCCTGCTGCTTCCAGCAACACCGACGCTGCTGTCGCGTTGCGGAAGCGCCTGGTCGACCAACATGCCACGGTTGACGCGGTGTACAAGGGGCGCTTGCATCGGGCTTGGGCCAAGGGTATCCGCGAGGATATCCTTGGTTCCAAGAAACATCATTATCGTGGTACCGACGACACCGACCGCCTCTCCGAGTTGGTGGTGCAGCTTCGGACCGAGTTTGAGTCCGCTGGGCTGGACTTGGCCCCCTTTGACCTCGACGACCCCACCTCTCTGGTTATCGAGAAGGTTAATGGGCTCCTCTATGACGTCTTGGCCCTCGTCGTGGAGCGGAACTCTGTGGCTGACACCTGGCTTCGGGGTACGGACTCTTCGGCTGACCGAGATGGACGTCGGGCTCTCATCGACATCATCAAGGGGAGCGTGCCGGCAGCCCTACGCGAGAGCCACTAGCAGGAGCACGCGACTCTTCGTTATCCCGCAGGCGTTGACCCGCAGCCGATCTTGGCTCGTGAGCAACGTCTGGTGCGGGATAACCGCGCTCCTGACTGGCGGCCCACCGACGAGACCCGCAAGCTCTCGCTGTACAACCGCCTCGACCCAATCTTCTACGCGGCGGTGAAGGTGCGTTATCGGCTTGCGGGTGACCTCAGCGGAGTCGCTCTCCGCTCGCTTCAGGCTCTCGTCGTGGCCATCTTCCAGGCATGGGCACAGTCGGACGATGGGGCGGCAGTGCGTGAGAAGCAGGCGCTGGGGGCGGGTGAGAAGCCCTCCGCGCTCATCACGTCGTCTGAGTATGCCGTGCTCCTCGACGAGATCGCCGCTTTGAAGGCGCTCGTACAGGGTAATCGTGCGGGCGCGGCTCAACGGCAACAGCAGCAACGACCGCGGGGTAAGCAGCATCCGCGAGGCCATCGGGTGGGTGTGCACGCGGCACCGCCTGTGGGCTTCGACAGGGACAACATGAAGGCGAAGCCCCTCTGCCACCGCTGCCGGAAGGCGGGCAAGGGTGACGCCTATCACGCGTACCGCGACTGCCCTCTTGGTGGGCGCCAACATTCGTCGTCCACGGCGGCGGCCTTCCGTTCTGCATTCATATTGAGGAGGAGGATGCGGAGGGTCTCCACACCCTGGCACTTGTGCAGGTGTTCCAGGAGGCTGCGGATGATGGACCTGAGGCCTTCGCCCGTGCGGCGTCGGCTTACTTACGGTCCTCCTGCCGTGCTTTCCGCGGGCGGGGTTGGCGGCATCGACGTGTCGGCCTACAGTACAGTGCGGCTTCAGCGTGCAGCCTACGGCTGACAGCACGGACGACGAGGACATCTTGCGGCGGCTTGATGCCCTCACCTCTGACGTTCAGGCCGCCCAAGACAAGGTACATTTTACCCATGCATCTCTCATTCCTGGGAGCGGGGCGGAGGGGCATGCGTCGGCTCTGGTGCGTGGCCCTACCGTTGCGGCGGGGATCACACCGAAGGGGCAGGTTCCGGCACGTGGTGCGGCGGCATCGGCGTCCGCCGTGCCGGCCCCTGCTATGCCTGTCTCGCAGGTGGAGGATGTGGGGCCCGCGCCAACTCAATCGGCGCGGGTGACCACCACGGAGGCGACATGCGGTGAGTTCGGAGGCTTCGTGCAGACGGTTAATCACGCCGCCGTCCACCCGTCGGACCTGACAGGCTATGACACGGACGACTACGAGGATTTCGCGGACGGTACTTTCGCGGTGAAGCCGCGGGCTCCGGCCGGTACTGTCGGGTGCGGTGTGCCGCCTTTCGGCTTTGGCAAGCCGGCGATCGGAGCTCTCGCGGTGCTTTCCCTCTTCTGCATTTCTTTTGCAGGTGTGGCTGTTTCGGCTTCCACGGCTTCTGACGTGTCAGCTTCTGCATCGGCTACGGAGATGCCTTCGCCTAGTGGTGATCTCGATTGGGAGGCTCCGTCAATTTACTTTACGAATGATTTTGTTGAATCGGTGATGCCGGCTCAGGGTTTCGTATTGGCTCGCAGTGTGCCGCCACTTCAGTCGCCTGAGCCTCCTGACAGACTGAGCTTCCTAGCCTTTCAGGATTTAGCTCAAGCAGATTTGTGTTACGGCATGGCATCCTATTACGGTATGGCTCTGTGCGAGAGCGGTCATTTCGGAGATCCTCCCTACGGCATGGGCTTGAGTGGGGCCACCGTTGGCTTTTATGATGCCGTCGGCTGACCTCTTGATCACTCTGGAGGCACACCGACATGGTGGTGTGCAGAGCTCCTGTGACCTCAACAACTTCTTCAATCTGGTTTATGTTTTCCTTTGACTCCTTTATATTATTCAATCTGACTTGCTAGCACGGTTCTTTTCACTAGTTTAGCGGGGCCTTACTTGCCCGTATGTTTCTGCTCACGTGCTACCTAGAGGGTTCCAATTTGTGTATCAGAATAGCACGGTTGGGTTAGCAGTTAGGACTTGTCACCCTGGCTCCTGCCCTAACAGCTTTACATTTTCTGACTCTCCTAGTCAGTCACCACCCACAGTGCTGGGGTGGTGTGCTGAAATCTGTATAGGCAGCCCTGACTGGGAGTCCCGGTCGAGCCCCTATGACAGAGACTCCCTCTTTTTTTGGTATATAGTTCGTCTTTGTGACACACGTATCGCGAGGTAGGCTTAACTCCAGGACACTCCATACGCGCGAGCGATGCTAGGGAGGCACGAGAACACTGCCCAGGGGGGCATCTCCTCGGCCAACACCCGCGGTATGGGTTCAGCCCAGGCGGTATATGCGATACCTCGTGCGTTGCTGCACCACCTGTTTTGCGAGCTGAAGCTGAACGAGCGCATGAAGGAGGAGAGCGCGCTCGCGGTAATGAACCCCATTTCGACGCTGACAGCGAGGACTGACACGTTCGAGTTTCAAGATACCGGGGCTGGTCAGCCACGGGGCGTAATGGCCGCGGAAGACCCGTGATCTGGGGAAGTGCCGGGGTTGTCAAACCTGATGAGCGTTGGCAGCGTGAGACGGTGAGGCGCCTTCGGCGAACCCGGATTGCGGAAGGGGACCCAGACCCAAGGACTGGGGGGCACGGACCCAAGAACCGTAGAGGGGGACCCGGACCCGAGGACTGGGGGGCACCCTACATTCTGGGAAAATCAGAAGACGCGTCTTCTGAACGTCTTCTGAACGTCTTCTGAGACGTCTTACGGACGTCTTGGGGTCAGAAGACATCGAAGGATCAGACGTCCAGAAGACGTCTTCGGCGCGTCTTCCAATGTCTACCATCTTCTGGTTTCCAGAAGACGTCCAGAAGATCTTCGGGGAAGACATCCAGAAGTTATCTTCTGGACGTCTTCTACATGTCTTCTGAATCCCGGAAGACGTCTTCTTGATATCTTTTGGGCGTCTTCTGTACATCTTCCCCGAAAATCTTCTGGACGTCTTCTGAAACTCAGAAGATGGTAGACATTAGAAGACGCGTAGAAGACGTCTTCTGGATGTCTTATAGATATCTTCTGGAACCCAGAAGACGTCTAGAAGACATCTTCCGGAATTCAGAAGATGTACAGAAGTCATGCAGAAGACGTTCAGAAGATATCTTCTGAATGCCTTCTGCATATCTAATAAATTTCAACATTCGTATACGCATTCGCGAGGAATATTTTTAGGCTGAAATAAGTCTGCAAGAAGGATGAGTGCAAACAAGATGTATGGCATAATACACTTCTCGCCATCCTTAACAAGCATATTCTCAATGTTTGATACACGACAAGAGATGATTTGTTTGTGTGGAAGGCTAAGATGCTTTGGAGACTAAAATTGCTTTAACAATATTACTTTTCAATCAAGAATCTAATCATAAGGAGGGCCACGCATATTATTATCCTAACTAGCTAAGTGTCTAGAACTACTTCACATTGATGTTCTAAACAACTAGTCTAATTACCTAGAAACGATGTTCAACTAACATGCACACATGGCATAGGTCTTGGACCACGCAAAAACATGGGTTTTCCACTCGCTCGTTTTTAACCGATCTGAAAAACAACGCACACCAAAATACCAACACTTAGTAGAGTGAAAACACACAATGAATGCAAGCACAAATTCCTAGGAAGGGTAAGGTAAGTACCTTTACTCTTCTAGTTGTGGGCGATGGGCTGAAAATACGCTTTTCCCACTTGCTCATTTTCAGCCGATCTGAAAAACAAAGCGCAACTCAAAACCAAAGGTTAGTAAAGCGGAAAAACACAACGCATAAAGGCAGTATTTTCTAGGTGTGACACTAGGGGATGATAGAGCAAATACCTTTACTTGTGGTGTTGAGGTTGGGCTGAAAATTTACCTTTTGGACTAGGTCATTTTCAGCCGATCTGAAAAACAAAGCGCAACGCAAAACCAAAGGTTAGTAAAGCGCAAAAATAGTACGAGACGAAATACAAGATTACCGAAGGAAAGCAAAAAGGCCTAGTGGTGTGAGTTGGAATCGAACCAACATCATCTCGTCCAAAGGACGAGCGAGAACACATGTCTCGTTCACACCTCAATTAGACGCTAAGCACGCCGAAGTGCGCGTAAAAAAACCAAGGCACGAAAAGCACCCGCAATCACCATTGAAGTATTGCGTTGTGCAACGTTTTTCTGTTAGACGAACTATTTTAAAAGGACCACTTCACCCAGCAGCAGTCCGCGGAAAACGAGGCTGCGGTGGAATTGAGTTGGATGCAGGTGTAAAAGTGGTAGATGCAAACTTCACGTCAACGTTAAATAAAATTCAAACTCGAACGGTCATGTCGATGTGCGGTGCGGTGCTCGTGCTCACTCCCCTGCGCTGGGCCTGACGATGCGATGCGATGCGATGCGATGCTAATGCTAGCTGACGATGAGCATGACGCCTGACCACGACCGCGAGCACACGCCAGCGCCACACCAGCGCAGCGCAGCGCTGGCAGATTTTCCGGGTTTGCTATCCGCGGTATCGTGCAGTCATCGCGTCTCACGCGACTCACTGCGCGCGTGATCGACTCTTCGACCGTTGCTAGGAGCGATGGTGCTCTAAAACAAGAGCAGTTTCTTCTACCAAATTAGGCGGCCGTTTTAACTTAGTAACTTGGTACGTTTGACCCTCTCCCGAACAAACCACTTGTTTTTTTTGCAATTCTACCTTCACAATACGGTTTTGCCCAATATTGCGCACCTTATATGTTTTTTTGTTTTTTCGCGATTTTTTATAGTTTTTTTTCAAAAAATACAAAAACACCCAAAAAACATTCGGAAGATACCCCAGATATCTTCTGTGCATCTTGTTACCCTCCAGAGATGTCTTTGAGGAAGACATGTCTTCTGGAAATCTGCAACTTGTAGAAGTTCCACCGAACGTCTTAACACCCCTCTTAGGGGCGTCTTCCTCATTTTTTTGACGATCTTCTACGCGTCTTCTAATGTCTACCTAGCCTAGGTAGACATTAGAAGACGCGTAGAAGATCGTCAAAAAAATGGGGAAGACGCCCCGAAGAGGGGTGTTAAGACGTTGACGGGAACTTCTACAAGTATCAGATTTCCAGAAGACACGTCTTCCTCAAAGACATCTCTAAGACAACCGGAAGATGTACAGAAGATATCTGGGGTATCTTCCGCAAGCACAGTCAAGAAGACGTCCGGAAGATGTCAGGAAATGTCTTCCGCGTGTCTTCTGCGTGTCTTCCGCGTGTCTTCCGCGTGTCTTCCGCACCTCTTCTGGGTTCAGGAAGACATATATTCCCCGAAGGTGTCTGGAAGATGTACAGAAGGTATCTGGGGTATCTTCCGCAAGCACAGTCCAGAAGACGTCCGGAAGATGTCGGGAGATGTCTTCCGCGTGTCTTCTGAGTGACTTCTGAACGTCTTATGAGTGTTTGTCTTCAGGATGCCCTCCGCACTACC
>LGRX02012803.1:0-14163 GCA_001247695.2 Cymbomonas tetramitiformis
GAAATCAAGGTATGGCTTACGCGAGGTCGACTTTACACAAAACTTCCGATTTTCTAGATCGTGAGATAAATGCGATTGAAGTGTGCTCTTAAGTATGGTTAAGTATGGGAGGTAACCGAGCGGTATCGGCCATAACTTTTCAATGCCTGGGTCAATTGTATACCCAGAGCGCGCAATATGTTCAGATTGGTTTAAGCGACATGTTTATCGAATAAAAATATTTTCCGAAGTTTTGTGTAAAGTTGACCTCGCGTAAGCCATACCTTGAAATATATACAGTCATCATGAGAGGACTGTCTGAATGTCACATCGCCGAACATAAAGCTGAGCATGAATATCTTAACCAGTCTCTGCCAGGAAGCACCGGCCACCTTAAGGCCATACAGTGCATAGTACAGTAAAGCACCACCGAACCCTTGATAGGTGTAACCACCCGGAAATGATACCCATACTGGAACATCCAGCTTAGCATTCATAAAGGCCTGGGAGACATCGAAGTGGCTCATCTTCAGACTGAAGATGCTGCCGAAGATGAAGGCCAGTCTGAAGGCATAAAGCTGAGGTGTGGTACAGGTGGTCTCCCACGGAAGGTAGCCGTATGTCTGCTTACCATTAGCACACAGTCTGGTTTTGAAGATCTGCCGTGTGCCGGATGGTGCTGAGGGGTCTGGTTTGAAGGGTCTGGAAAACACAAAGAGAGTGGTCAGGCCTTTGGTACCCGAGGGAAGGTGCCCCGGGACCATTTTATTGTCGGCGGCCAGACCAGCCACTTCGGCATCCATAGCCTCCTGCCACTGAACTGCGTCTGGGGTGGAAAGTGCCTGCTTGACTCCATGGACTGGCTTGAGCTGGGGTGCAGAAATATTGAACATGTGCACCACCAACTCTCTGGGTCCTGATCTAATGAAACTGTCAGCTGAGGTGTACTGCTTTTGAATGTACTCGGGGCGGACATCTCTGCTGGGATCATCGGTGAAGGGAAGGAAGGCGGCAGCATGGGTGGATGGAAAGGTGACGAGGGTAGCAGGAAGGTCCATATGCCAACCATAGGTGGACTCGGGAGTAGGCTCAAATATTACACCATAAGGTGTGCTGCTGCCTCTATCGGTGGAGATGATGATAGCGCCATATGATGGGTGCCTGCGGCTCTCTCGGGCTCTGACAACTGTCCAGATCGGATAGTGCTCATTGACCGAGACGGTCTTCCTATAGTGTGCGGCATACACCAGCAGGTGTCTGTAGTGTGTACCGTCGGGTGTGGACTTGACATAATGTACCACGTCAGTCCAGGAGTCCAGGTATTGTCCCTCGACGGAACAGAGAGAAGCACACAGCCGTAAGACTGTCGGTCGGAAGTGCAGTAGTATGAGCTGATCCCGATGATGCTGGCATAGGTACAATCGAGTGTCTCTGAGAAGGGAGATGGCCTGACAAAGGTAGCATCAACCTGTCTGTCAGCTGCCATAGTGTCTGGAAATGCTGACATAGATCTGCCCAGGTGCTCGCATAAGTAGGTATCCAGTGTGGCTTGCCCACAAGGTGTACTGTGCCGTCGGTGGTATCTAGGATTTTGTAGGCATTAGAGCCCATAGAGATACCAACCATACGCCCTGCCCATGATCTGTTCTGAAGTTTTGATGAGATGCCTGGCTGTCTGCTGTTCCTCTGCTGACTGTCCATAACCACATAGCAGTGTGCACCAAATGCACGGAGACGACGGTACTGAAAGTGATGACCTGTCATAGTGTGGATAGGAGTAGTCACCACTTCCTTGTGTGGTGTAATGGACCACAACAAGGCACCGTGCTTAGCCGCAAGCGGCCAGTAGCTGAGGTCGAGTCCAGAAGCTGTAAGGATGGACCGGATCATACGGGACAGGATGCCAGTGACATTCTCCGCATAGGGATTGTCCGTATGGACTGTGGGAGAAGAGGTCTGGTGGATAATGCCATGCTGCTGATAGGCTGCTCGGCATTTGGCATCTGCCATCTCAGGTGCACAATCAGTCCTCAGCACCATCTCGGAGTCTGAGACTGTAGAGGTGGACAGGAATAGCTCATCAATGCCGTAGGAGAGGGATCTGGTATAGCCAATGAATCTCAGGAGACATACGTAGTAGTCTGCCTTAGAGGCAACGGTGAACACAAATAGGTATCTGGTGGAGATGTCAATGAAGTGGATACGGTATCTGTGCCCATTGTAGCCAATGGGTGAGATGGGGCCTGTCATGTCTGAGGCCCATTTCCGGGCTGGCTGTTGCTGACTGGTACGGAGTCGGTCTCTGCTCGGGGCTGGTTTCTGTTTGAGGCCCGTCGTAGCACAGACTGCACACCACTGAGAGCAAGTGGTAAGTGAAGCAAGAGCTGCTCTGGAACACTGTGGTCTGCCCAAGTCTACCCCTGGCATATCGTAGAGACGGAGGATACGGGTCATCGAAGCATGCCCGAGAGCATCATGCAGCTCAACAGGAGGACTGACCCTGATCGGGGTGTGGCGGTCTCGGTAGAGGATACAGATGGGAAAGGGTGTGCCATCGATGAAGACCCGACCAGGTCCACCGTCAGAACCAGCTGGGGTGAGAGGGTGTGTAGAGGTGTATGTGTGTTTCCCAAGATAGCTGAATAACCCCGTAGTACCAGTGGGCCAAATATGTAATACCTCCATAGTACAGGTCTTATGCCAGATCCGGTGGGATGGCATATAGGGAACTATCCAGAAATATACAGTATTATGAGGGTCCAGAGGAAAGTCAGCATTGCCTTTAGTGAAAAGGCGCTCCAGAATAGATATAGAGAATGGCGGATTAGCATAGAAGTAATAACCAGTCAACTGGATGGAGAAGATACTGTTCTGACTGTGATAGTGCTGCAGAGCAGGGTGGTTATTACCCTCTCCGACTGGGAGAGAGTCGCCGAACATGGAGACATCAAAGGCTGGTTCCCCCAGCTCGGCCGTAGCCGTAGGAGACCCATGAGTAGTAGCCCAGGCACTGTACTGACTGTTGGCCCACATCCAGTCGGATGGGTCCCCTGATCTGTGTTTCTTCTTATTGCCCTGAAAGGCCTGAAAGCTGACATCTGCTGACTCTGGCTCTGCCCAAAGGTAGTCTATGCCATCATCAATGATAGAGTATGTCCGACCAGAGTCAAGATGGGTATATGTCATACTGATGAAGTCAGGTGATGAGAAACCCTCCCGGAGCATAACTCGGGTTGACAGGAGAGTTTTGGCGCCGTGTTTGAAATGGCAGCCAGGAATGCAGTACTCATCAATGTCACCAGTCAGTATGTCTCTGCCGATCAATCTCAGTGTGCCAGTGCCATCAGTCCGTGAGGCGGGTCCAGTCATGACTGTACTGAAGGATATGGTCCTGCTGGTATCAAGGTCAGTGATCCTGTGTCTGGACCCGGTGATGTTGCCGGTTGCACCGGAGTCACAGACAATGCCATCAGTGCCAGAACTGGTGATAGAGTACAGATGTATCATAGGGTCCTGGGAGAAGATGACTGAAGGGGGTGCACAGAATAGCCCAAACCAGGTACACATCTCCAGAGCTGTGTCGCCTACATACTGCATGGCGCCGTAGAGCGGAGTCTGAGTCACAGGGCTGCAGACAGCGGAGATCGGTGCCAGGTGGTGACCAGCCTCAAAGTGAGCCTCGACGAGAAACTCCTCATAGACACTCTGGTAGAGACATGTCAGGACCATGCCAAGGAAGGCTGTCAGGAGCAGAGCTGACACTGCTCTGTACCTCTGGCGCCGCTTCTCAAGCGCCTGAAGGAGACAGATCTGGGCGGAGCTGTCTGGTGGGGAACCGTCGGAGCCACGAGGATAACCATAGTGGCGGTGCTGACCAGAGTCATACTGCCAATACCAGTCGGAACCAGAGGAATACTCAGGACCAGCACCAGAGGAACACTGCCGGGTGGCAGACCAGTCAGAAGTGACACCAGTGCCACCATCAGGTAAGCCACCATCGGATAAACCACCATCACCAGACCAAACTGACTGGACTGACTGGACTGATTGACTGTACTGACTGACTGCAGTACTGCTTTGCCCACCTCCCATCTCCCCCCCCGGTTGACACAATGTCAATCCGTCCCACACTCCCTGAACAGGTGCTGCGGCTGAGAGGGCCTCCGCCGAGGCACTTGCCAGGAAGCAAGTGAACAAGGCGAAGGACATGAATGCACACCGGAAGATAGAGACACCACCTCTACCGACACGCCGTGGCGGTGGAGGTGGTGCCTGTGTGTCAGACATGTGCGTGTCACTAGCCAGGTCAGGCGACTCATGGACCGGAGCGGGGACAGGAGGACACTGCTGAAGGAAAGAGCGGGAGAGACTCCCTTCTGTAGGGCGACCTCCGAGATTGATTGAGTTAAAGTTTGTGGCCGTGTCAGTGCCCCCAGTGTGCACCCGGTGCTCACTGGCTGGTGGGGACACTGACACGGCAGAGCCTGCATCAGACAGCAACAAGTCAGGAGGGCCAGGTGGCGGGGGCGTCACCAGAGGGGCTACACCCCTAGCTCCTAGTGAACTCTTTGATGGCAAAAGGTTACCGTGGCAAACGGTAGGGGACCTGTAATCCTCCTCCCACACCCGCTCCCAGTGAACCTGCTCCAGGGATTTCCCTGGAGCAGACAGGGGGGAAGCAGGCGGGGGCACCGCACTGCTCCGTGACCCCTCCCTCAACAAAGATGCACTGTGAGTGTGGTGTGGGGAAGAGTGCTCGGTGGGTGCCGGTGCCGTGCACATGTCACTGTCCTCACCGTCACCCTGCACCACCGTCATTCCTGCAAACAGAGAGCAAGTCTCTGTAAGTGCAGGGACGGTGTGCGTGTGGTGGACGGGTGGGGACAGTGAGTCACACTGTGCTGCAAACAGTCCAGCAGACACCATCGACGAGTCTGCTCGGTCCTGCGGATCATGATCCACAAGAGCCGACCCGTGCGGTGCCTGCTGTGTCCGGCTGGAGTGGTACTGCCTGCAGCAGGCGAGTACCACCGTAGCCGTGGACTGTGCAGAGTGCTGTGACACATCGACGGATGCATCGTGCTGTGCAGAGGCAGGTGCAGAAGCAGGGATGTCAGGCAGCAAGTAGGGGGGAGTGGGAAAGGGGTCACAAGCCTTCTGTTCTGTGCCGGTCCGGAACATCCCGAAGTGCACTCTTCCGAGTGACAACGAGACATTCTCGGACTGTGCACAGAACTTTTGGAATTTGGCTTCCGCATGTTGTTGTAAGCGGTCCCACTCCTGTTGTTGAGCCTCGGAGAGGCCGTCCCAGTCCCCATCGCCGTCAGACTCATCGGAGTCCTCGTGCTCCTGACTGGCGGAGTGAGAACTCTCCTCACCCTCACTGTCAGAGCACGAGTCCTCCTGGTACCCGACAACTGCTGGGGTGCCGTGCAACAGACAGAAGGACTCTAGTGCCTGTTCAGACTCCTCGTAGGCAGTCTGATACTGGGCAGCTAGAATCTCCGTCCGAGCATGCTCCGCAAGCAGCTTCGGGTCCAGATGAAAAGCATGCGCCGACATCAGCTTCGGGCAGTCGGCAGCCCTGTGCCCCTTTGACCCACAGGTCCAGCATTCCCCTCGGAACTGCTGGGTCTGCCGATCAAAGACGACACGGGACTTCCCCTTGCCCTTGCCTTTGCCGGTCCTCTGCTTTCCTTTACCGCCTGCCTTACCACCCTTGCGGGGAAAGACTCCTGCACGGTACCCAGAGCCAATCCCCTTAACCCTTAAGCCGGTGGTTAGAATTCGAGGGTTTTCTATATGTGTTGTGATAATGGATTTTTGCGATGTATGCTTAGTCACTAAATGCCCGTTTGCTTTACCAATTATTGCATACCTATATTACCAACTATTTGCGACACTACATGTCGATATATGTCGAATATATCCACTCTTATATGCGCACATGGTTAGAATGTTTTCGATTTTACAGGCACGATTTAATTTCATCTTCATTGTTGACGACATCTGCTCGACATATTTTTGCACAATTTTGGAATTAAATCATCGACCTCGATGATACGTTCCAAGGATGATTCACTTGCACCGATGTGCGTTCATCTGCCTATCGTTTTCTGTGGATTTATGCAAACAAAAAAACACTAAAAATACATATATTTCACAATGTTTTCCATACTTAAGGAATGTTTTCCATACTTAAGGGACACGTGTGGTGATTTTTGCGATACTATGGGTCATATTCCATGATGATAGCCACCAATCACTTACATAATGATCGGGACATGGCCCATGATGCAACGCGTGCTTGTAGATGAGCCGTAGGTAAGTATAACGTTGCAGTTTAGGCGCGTTTTGTATGTTTTGCAAGATAAAATTACGCAAAAAACGTACAAATGTGCAACTGATTCGCGACAAATATGCGGGTACGTGCGATATATATTATGCATACGTGCCCCGCACAAGTACGCTACGCTTACATATGCACACAACGGTGTACGTGCAAATACCCAGTGCACAAATCATGCAAGGTATGCAACCGCAATTGCCCAAGCAGCATATACTTTGCCATCGCTTCTGGGTCAGATCTGACCCAGATACCGGCTTAAGGGTTAAAAGGATTAGAGCGACGAGGCGGAATGTACTGGCGGGATGAGGTGCGGTCAGGGACTCCCCTGCGGCCATGTGCACCACGGCTTCCGCCGTGATGCGAACCTGCATCATTATAGAAAGCAGCCGTTAGTGGTGACTTGAGTTTCGTCCCCGCGTTCCTGTGCACTGCCCGTGTCTCACGGAAACAGGTCAGCAAGGAAAGCGAGGAGTCAGCATCGAGCTTCTCCTCTGTGTAGGCATCATGCACCGCCTTATAAAAGACGGGACAGATCCTACGGAGAAACAGTGCAATCCGTGCTTTCTCGGAGATAGCAACGGTGCACCCAGGACCCAAGTCAGACTCAATGGTGTCCAGAGATGTCTGGAACACATCAATGTAGTCCGCTGGATCCTGGCCAGCCCTCAAGTCCACTCTGTCTCCAGCGAATAAGAAGTCCGCAGCACTGAACTCCTCGTGATCGGGCACAACATGCCTCACGAGATGAACGAGTGCGATCTTCCCATCCCCTGGGAAGAGTCTGTCAGCTTTGCGCAGGATACGCAAGGCGTCTCCTGCGCAGAGCGACTGAAGCAGTTCCAACAGCAGGAGGTTCGCTTTCTGCGGAACCTCCAGACTGTGGTTCTGCAAGTCAAACATCAATGCCATCTTGGGGTGAACGAGTTTGAGCCTGGAATCGAGTTGCTCAACCAGGATGTCCAAGAGCATACGAGCATTTTTCTCGTTGCTAGTGAACTTCCAGGTTTTCGCAGACTCTCCAGGCTCAACACATTTCCCCTTGATGACACTGAGCAATGCATCGAACTCCGCCGGCTTGCGCAAAAGCTCCCACGCTAGATTGTTGCAGACGTTTAATTCTGATGTGTCCGGAGCATTTGCTGGCGTGGGCGTGCCATTTAAAGCACCAAATCTCAGCTGACGTTTTCTCGCCCCTGGGGGGTGTGTCAGCAAACGTCTCGGCAGTACCGGCGGTGTGGCGTACGGCGTGGAAGACATGCTAAATAATAAAGAAGATAAAACTATAAGCAAGGTACACACTAGCAATCCCTAGCAGGGAATAACAAGCAATCAAGCAATCAAAATTCACAACAGGAGCACCAAGAGGGTGCCAAAAAGAGAAGAGGGAAGAAAGCCTGTGATGCAAAAACAACACAGTTAGCAGTTAGTGGCGATGGCGTGGAGGAGCTTGTCGTTCAGTCTCGCGTTTTTGAAGGGTACTCGCGCGAGTTTACCAGGGTCCCTACGGTTGATCAGGCCGTCCCAGGATGTTCCTAGTTAATTTAAACGCTGAACCGGAACGTACGATTCCTCTCACTCACCACTACTTGCCTACTTTACTTCCATGATCCCTACTTGGCGCGCCCCCTTGGCGCTTCCCTAAGCGTTTAGCCGACCATAATCGGCTCCTAGCCTTAGGTCGGTGGTGGGGCCAAACCTGCGAGAAGACCCAGTCAGAAAACAGACAGGTCAAACAGGAAGCACTGCAACGCTCAGGGTTTCGCACTCAGAATCTCTCTCAACATACAGAAGATATAATATATATAGTTCTAGTATGCTGAGTGTGATGCGAAATGAGCTAGTGTGCTCTGTCTCATGTGACAACCGAACTCGATCAGAGGAGATGACAATCAGGTCAGTGAAGTAGTCAGAGGTGTCGAGCCGTATCGGTGATGACAGCGGTCAGGTCGAGTCGGTGATGACTGCGGTCATGACGGGTCGGTGATGACAACTCTGATGACTGAGCTCGGACTGAATGTCAACTCCAGCACGGTATCCCTGCAAAGCAGGCTAGTGAAAACATCAGGGGCTACTCCCTCTGCTATAGCGCGCCCACAAAGGGGCTCAGCCCACTTTTCAGCAGGGTGACATCTAGAGAAAAAGCTAAGTGTTAGGCAATAAAAAACTCTAGAAGATGGAGAAGCCGCCATGGCCGGGTGGGTGGAGGGGTGGCTGAATCTGAGCGGTGGGGAGGAAGTCAGAAGAAGAATTAAGGGGTTTTTGGAGACGTTGAGGAAGGTGGTCGGGGTGGGCGGGGAGAGGTGGCGGGGAGGGGAGGGGACGGCCCCTCCTTGGGGATACGAAACCATCTAATATTGCAAGACTTTTGAAAATTATTGCAACAGGGTTTGAAGAAAGTCGTTTGACTGTTGCACGGCTTTTGTTTCTGTCATGGTTTCACTGCTCGAGATGTCAACTGTATGCGGGTCAGTGTTTAAGGTGGTGGTGGTGTTTAACATAAACACGTCTCGCCTATTTTTGGTGTGTTGCCTACAAATTCTTGAAAGTTTTTTAAGGAGTGGTGTCAGGGTTATGACCGACACGATGACATATGTGTCGTACGTGTCATACCTGTCATACGTGTCATACCATGTCATGCCATGTCATGTCGTGTCATGTCATATATTACAATGACATACAGTCGTCCGTACGGTCGACTGTGACATGTACAGTCATACCATCTGTCATCCACTTAAGGTGAGTGACACCTGTCATCGAGAGGCCAGGTATTGGCATCGAGATGGCGAAGCAAGATAAGTCTTGAAGAACCGAAGTGTTCTGAGAAGACTCGTCTTCGCTTCTAGCATGAATTGAACACCATGCGGGTATCACGTGGCTTATTCGATCAGCCGATACTGTTGTTCACCCAATGCCCTCGGGTTCACAACCCAATTGTGGTAGCGCCTGAGAGGCGCGGGGGCGTTGGCGTATATGAGGGAGCATTGAGCTCTAGCAGCACTTCTGGAGAAGCGTCTGCACTGCACTCCACATGCGCGTGCTGTTATCGTTCAATAATAGCCGTGCCATATATCATATATCATATATCATATCGCTCGTGCATAGCGAGCCTTAAGAGTGGTATTCTACTCGTCCACGCGACGAACGAGGACACATCAAGTGTGCAGTGCAACAATAGAGATATATTGTATATTGTGTGTTGACAGGTTCGCGGTGTCGCACATACACGTATAAGCGGCAGCGATCGCACACATACGACATATATCGCATAACTACACTCGCTGCAGAATCAACAGCGAACGGAGTGCGCGAGGAAATAACGTCGCGAACGCATTCGCTCGCATAAACGCCGTCAGAGTATAACAACGATAAGGTGTGCATACAGCATACAGATCGCACACATATACGTTGTTATCATTCGCAAAGTTGTACGATATGCGACATACTGACGCGCGGATGATCAAATCGTCATCAGTGTATGATCCGTACGCGAGATGCCATTCGTACCATATGCCACACATACCGGCGACAGATATATTCACCATTCGCAGCGCATACATCAGCGACTTTGATAAACCGCTACTCACACTAACTGTTCAGTGCAGTGTACGCATCAAAATCTCGTCATTTCAAATGGTTGCAAAAATCACTCGTCTACGCGCATTATGATTTAGCTTGACATGATATACGCACACCTGCTAGATTCATCATGATCAGATGACGCGCGATGATGGTATACTGTATATATATGCAGCATGCTATTCAAAATCTGTGATGCTTGCACATAAGAGATGATGTTTATTCATTCACTGGCAGATTTACATACAAGTTTGCAATCATATGTGTGTGTACCATATGCTGTGTGTGTAACCATATCACACACACACACACACATATAATATGACATCAGATAAATATGGAAGCTGTGCAATCACATGTGTGTGTACTATATGCTGTGTGTGTAGCCATATCACACACACACACACACACACACACGTGCATGCAGTATACACTATCCATTCAGTATATACCATGCATCACTATACCATGCAACTATACCATGCAACTTGATTCCACCATGTTATACATTGACATATGCATACATATATGCAGCCAACTTGATCACGATAACAGTTCGTATGAATAATCATATACAACAGTGCATCAGATGTTGCAATAAATATCACATAACATACCTGCTGTGCAAATCTAAACTATAAACGAACCCACTTGGTATAAGGTGCCGATCATGATCTTAAGACAGTAATTAGCTCAGTATTCCCTGACGTAGGATTTGGGATGGGATACTGTTCTACTGTTGATCAATGAAAGGAATGTTCACCAGAGCCATGTGTGAAATGTACCAAGCAACTCGTCATTCACAACGAGATATGCAGGATTACATACACTAACCAAGTTGATATATATCATGTTAGCTACATGCATCTGTTAGTGGTATACAGATCATCTTATGTGATATATCAATTTGATATAGTGTACTAAATCAGCAAGTACCTATACATAAGTGTGTGTGTAGCACATATCACACACACACACACATAGTGTACTAAATCAGAAAGTACCTATACAGTGACTTATGTATTGTTATAATCACTGACATCATTATGTATAATGATATTACACTGACTCCTAAGTGTAATGATCAAGTCACTGATATCATTATGTACATTGACATTACACTGACTCACTAAGTGTACATAATCAAATATTATATCGACATATGATATATAGATACCATCCAACAAACACATGTGCGTGTTGGATGTCAAGAGATGGCGATAGATATGGGACAGGATAAAACAACCTACTGAAGGGCTGGATGGAGATATCTCCAGACCCGAAGGCAGTATACAGTGCTCAAATAACAGTTGGTCATTGTTGAGCACTGTCCATGCATTCCACACCATCGCTGGAGCAACACCAACTTCTACATTGCATTCTGACAATTTATACAGTATTGATCAGTTCAAATGCATGTAACTCTCTCAGATCAGTAATCATATTGACATCTGATAGAGGTTGTTATAGACAACACACACACACAGTGTGTGTGTGTGACACTGCTTTGATTTATTTATCAAGCTTTGTCCTAATCTACTTGGAATCTGAAGATATCACTCGATACTCTTTCAGTGCACCGCCATATGCCCAAGTAGATGATAGGTTACTGACAAGTTATCACTGAAGTGACTGCACTTAAAGTTGAATACACCTATATATATATATCATTGGGGTTTGGTCCACTTTCCATGGGTTTCAATCAGCAAAACCCCATATGTTGACCATCACATATCTTCACGAAAATGCCATGAAAAATATCGTGTGTAAAAGTGAGATAAGTTACATGAGCTTTGTAAGATGCACATTACACACACACTGCTATATATATATACTGTAATATATATATATATATATATATATATGGCCAGAAAAGGTGAAAATGGGTAAAATCCCAGTGCGGGAGATTTCAAAATTGAAATTTGGACTCCATTTTTTCACGGAATATCATTTTATACCTATTAAGGTACACCGCTTTGGCGGTGGTGCACTCCCCGAAGCCTCGGGTGCAGGAGCTGACGCTGCCTCTGGCGCTGCCTTTGGCGCTGCCTCCTCCTCAACAACAACTGCACCAGCTTTGCACGAGATCGACACCTCCATCCACTCCAACACTGGACATAACGAACGTGTGAGCAAAACTGTCGATGTTCCCCTCGCGTCCGCGAAAGATTGCAGTAGGCCCTTACCGTGCTGAGCAGCCCATTGGGAAACGGCTTTCATGCCCTCATCCTGTCGACGACCTCGCACGAAATTATGGTCCACTGCCGTATCAATGACGTTCATTTTCCTTGCGATGCCTGGTAGCTGGCTGGGGTGAAATAAAGAAGAGCCTTTTGGAAAAACGGTTTCCGTGAGTAGAGCCCGTTTTACCTGGCACACGTTTCGCACTCCACCGGTATTTAGAACCTCCTCAGCCCTAGTCTTAGCTGCCTGTAGCTCGCCCACGCTGGGGCTGTCGGTGGACAGCACGGAATGGTTGTGTCCAATGGCGCAATGGGGCTAGTAGACAGGACGAGGATGTTCCAATCGGAGTCTTCTTCGGTGGTTACTTTAAACGGGCAATTCCCAGAATGCGTAGGTGCAGCGTTGCAATGGGCGCAAGCCAGATTGCGATTTTTAAAGGTACCGGTGAATTGGGAACGGTTACGGTCACCCGTTCGACAAAATACGACACACGCATCGTTGTCACAGGATAAAGCCCCACCACATCGCGTAGTTCTAACGAGTCGGCCTTTGATACGTCGTTTGTCCCCAGAACGCATCCAGGTCTGTGGATCGTATTTTAAGAAATCCTTCCACGGAGAGAAAACTCCAGCCCGTGGCTTGTAAACTACCCCCGGAAGTAGAGGCACAGGCAGTCCACAAGCTCTTCAGACTGAACAGACGCTACGTCTTGGGACAAATCAATATCCTGAGAAAAATCTATCGGAATAGCTGGTCCGGTATAGGATGTTTAGTCCGATTTGACTTTGTGCTTGAGCTTTGGTTCTTGTCCCGCGCTGTAGGATTTCATAGATTCATTCGAGTCTTTTGGAGGTGGAGGCGATTCGGTTAAGTCACAAACTAGAATTTCGCGCTTTACCTCAGGGCGAGGCGGAGAAGCTGATGCTTGGGAAGATTCATGTGTGGCTGTTTCGGCATTTACACAACGGGTTTTCACATCGCTAGATCCGGGGGTTGTACTGACACCACCGATCACAAGTACGACAGCTCCGTCAGGGAACACGGTGCCGAGCTCGGCAGGTTGCACGTCTTCTGTGCTGCGCATGTGAAGAAGCAGCGGGGTATCGGTAAGGGTTGGAAACAAGGCCTGTAGTAACTGAAGAGAGATTGGCACCGCATGCGGGACATCCAAAGCATGGTTACCGTATCGCAGGGAAGTCGGCATTGGATTCCTATGAGAATGTGACCATGAGAATGTACCATGAGAAATGAATTATTTTATGAAAAGAACACTCTATATAGACATGGGTTTAGTGTAAATATTTATATTATGACACCCAGACTCACGTGTGACAATCGTATACGATTGTCAAGCTGGAGCACTAGGTCCGACACCCAGACTCACGTGTGACAATCGTATACGATTGTCAAGCTCTGTCGTTGGGTTCGTCTCTCTGACGCACGTTTGAAACTCACATGCGACTGGGTTATACCCCCCGAGTCCCTGATTAGGGGGGGAAGGGGCAGTCGGTGTATATTCCTTAAGTATGAAGAAAAAATTTAAAATTTCTTAAGTATGTGAAAACGCAGGCGTCGACGCGGACCGACGCGTTACACTCCTTAAGTATGGGCTTAAGTATGGGAGCCCTATTTTCCGAAATCTTAGAATGTTAAGAATGTTTGGTCCGGTCCGTCTAGTCCGTCCCAAACTGGACGGACTGGACGGACTGGATGGAGAGATGGCCAATCAAGGGGATATTTTCCCGATTGTGAATACGTGAATTCCCGTCGGGAATTCCTCCTAGGACCTTCTGTCAGTCTAGGAACTCCCACGCAAGTATGCATGACATCATTAAATTTTGGATTAAAAATATTAAATGTATATATTCGTTTGCAACTCAAGTTTGAAATACCTCAACTCAGGTTTCGTTTCACACAGGGGGGGGGTACTGGGAATGGGAATGGGAACTTCCATATAGAACACATGGAATCTGCAAAACGGGAATTCCCAGTGGGAATTTTAGAAAAAACCTTATTTTTTCTCATAACTCAAGTTTGAAATACCTCAACTCAGGTTTCGTTTCTTACAGGGGGGG
>LGRX02012804.1:0-21348 GCA_001247695.2 Cymbomonas tetramitiformis
CACGGTGGACACACACGCATCCGGGGGGGCACAGTGGACACACATGCATTTGGGGGGCATTGTGAAGACACACGCATCTGAGAGGCACTATAAAGACACACGCATCTGGGGGGTCATGGTGGACACACAAGCATCTTGGGGGCACAGTGGACAGACACGCATCTGGGGGGGCACAGCGCCTGCCGGGCGCATGGAACCGAGCTTGGGGCGCGCCTGCCGGGCGCATGAAACCTAGCTGGGGGGGCGCCTTGTCGGGCGCATGGAACTGAGCTGGGGGCGCACATGCCGGGCGCATGTGTGGTTTGGTGTGGTGTGTGTGTGGTGAGCAGCAGGAGCGATTGGAGCAACAAAGCATGCCGCGACATGACCAGCGAAGCCATCGAGGGAGCGTGGACATCGCCGTTGCAGTTAACCCACATGATCTGATTAGTAGCCGACAAGAATGTTGTTGCCATAGGAATTAGCCACGAAGAAGTGAAAAATTCATCCATGGTAGAACGTAGGTTGCAATCTTGCAAATGATTAGAGAGATGCGCTTAGGTTGGCGGGCGGCAATGTAAGTAAGGCATGTATATAAATGTAAATGTGTGTGGGGCATGCATTATGTTGGGTAGGATTGTTGGTGTTACACGTAAACACGTGTTTCAGAAATGTGACCGTGGCAAGGAGAGTGTGGGCAAGTCCCCGACTACACAAAGGTATCGGGTTGGCAGCCCAAAATTTGTGTGGATCCCTTCTTGTGGCGGGCCATGGGCATTCCAAGCAAGGAGGCAACTTTCTTGATTCAATCCTTAGCCACACACCGTGGAAAGCAAGGGGGGTTGAGTAGCGGTGTTAAGCGGCAATTATAGGTTGAATACCCTTCCAGAGGGTTGTCTACTTGGGAGGAATGCCCGTCACGTGCCTGAGCACACTTAATAATGGATAACATGAGTATAGGGGGAGCATGCACAACTTGCAATGAATCCTTGAGGGCCTGAAAGACATGCCCCCTGAAAATGGTTTTCAGGGCCTGAAAATGGTTTCCAGGGCCTGAAAACTCATTTTCAGGGCCTGAGAATGGTTTTCAGGGCCTGAAAATGGTATTCAGGACCTGAGAATGGTTTTCAGGGCCTGAAAATGGTTTTCAGGGCCTGAAAACGGTTTTCAGGGTCTGAAAACTCATTTTCAGGGCCTGAAAATGGTTTTCAGGGTCTGAAAATGGTTTTCAGGGCCTGAAAATGGTTTTCAGGGCCTGAAAACTCATTTCCAGGGCCTGAAAATGGTTTGCAGGGCCTGAAAATGGTTTTCAGGGCCTGAAAACTCATTTTCACGGCCTGAAAAGTCATTTTCAGGGCCTGAAAATGATTTTCAGGGCCTGTAAAGTCATTTTCAGGGCCTGAAAATGGTTTTCAGGGCCTGAAAATGGTTTTCAGGGCCTGAAAATGGTTTTCAGGGTCTGAAAAGTCATTTCAGGGCCTGAAAATGATTTTTTTAGGGCCTGAAAATGGTTTTCAAGGCCTGAAAAGTCATTTTCAGGGCCAGAAGATGGTTTTCAAGGCCTGAAAATGACTTTTCAGGGCCTGAAAATGGTTTTCAGGCCCTGAAAATGACTTTCAGGCCCTGAAAATGGTTTTCAGGCCCTGAAAATGAGTTTTCAGGCCCTGAAAATGCCTTATGTGCATTTTCAGGGCTTGGAACACTGTAAAATTTTCAGGCCCTGAAAACCATTTTCAGGGGGCAAGATGAGGACATGAGAATATAATTCTAAACTTTATATAACACGAAAAGTGAATAATATTTTCAGGCCCTGAAAATAAAGTTCAGGGGGCATCTTAAGAGTGTGAATTCCAAATTTTCAGGCCTTGAAAATTGGTGTAAAAATTATATTATCCATGAAGTTTTTTCTAAGGTGTATAACTAGCCTAGTATAAAACAAGTTTAGACCCTGAAAGTGATTTTCAGGCCCTGAAAACCATTTTCAGGGCCTGAAAATGGTTTTCAGGCCCAGAAAAATATTTTCAGGGCCTGAAAAAAAAGTTCAGGGGGCAATTTTTCAGGGGGCACAAAAAAAGTTCAGGGGGCAATCGTAAGTAGCCCCCCATCTGCCGGATGTACTCAGTTACGGGGTAAATAAATACGGTTACAGGGTCGGAAATGGAGTTACAGGGTCAGAACTGAAGTTACAGGGTCATACATGAATCTATAGGGTTATGAATGAAGTTGCAGGGTCGGAAATGAAGTTACAGCGACGAAAGTGGTATCAAAGAAAGTTCGGAATTGTGGTAGGTAGTAATTTCAAGGGAAAACTCACCTGGATATCAAGGGTAGGCATACCCGTGGATTTTAAATCTCTACCGCCCGCCTTTAGCATCGTGTCAATTCCGTCTAAAGCCTGTGCGAAAATGAAATCGGAGAAGCCCAACTGTGGATTTCCGGAAGTCGTGCGAGCGGCATGCAAAAAGCCCTCCGACATGCTCTCCTTGAATTCCTCCCAAACCTTGACGGGCTCCGTCACCTCCGAGTGCAACAACATGATCGCGAGCAACCGTCGAAGCTGAACAGGCATACAATGCGTGACCGCCTCCCGCAAAGTGTCGTAGACATCACGATCGTCTTGTACCAATCCAAGTCGCACGGCGGCTTCCTTGAATGTCTCACACACCTCCCCATTCACAGTCCGGAGGTGTTCGTAGGAGCGTGGACCGCGGACGTGTGCAAGCAGGCATCGCAAATAGCACCGCTCACCTTCCTTCGGACTGACGGCATACATCCGCCCAATCGTCGTGCCGGCAAAATCTTCGGTCGCGCGACCACGCAGTCTAGGCAACCACCGGGCGAGCACTCCGTTTTTCAAATTCCCAGGGTGCCAGGTGAACTTGGAGGGCATCTCGTGGTACAACAATCTTGCGGCCTCGGGGCAACCTCCTGCGTTGACCTGAAAGAAGCTGGTCAGCTTGGTGATACGATCGAGTTCTCGAGCAACGATCTCTCGGAGGTCACCGTCCGCCTCGGGGAGCCAAGTTACCAAGTGCTGCCCGTCCAAGTGCACCGGTAGCCGCTCGACCGCAGGACCACCCCCATGCATAGGAAGGCTGAAAATGCGCCAGCATGCTTCGACGGGGCCGAATATAACGGGCTTCCTGGTATTGAGCGACTTCGTTCCGGATGACCTGTAAAAGTTGTCGAATCACGTGTTACAGGGTCAATAATACAAATACAGGGTCATAAATATAGTTACAGGGTCATAAATGAAGTTACAGGCTCAGACATGAAGTTAAAGTGTAAAAAAAGTTACAGGGTAAAAAATTGAGCTACAGGGTCAATAATGAAGTTACAGGGTCGGAAATGTACCTCCTCCGCGTCCCCTTGAGGGCCCGTCCCCTCAAGACACTCGGCCCGACGGATCTCCACGATGATCTTGGCACGTGACCCTTATACACGTACTTGTACAGATACTTGACGGACTTGATAGTGGTGCAGATCTCCACGTTGATGTGGCAATCGTACTTCTCCGAAAGAAAAGGGTTGTACGGGACGACGTCGCGATTGTCGAACTCGCGTTGGCCCTCACTTCTCGGTGGCACTCGACGACCATCGTCCCGCCGCCGGTACTCAGGGAAACCCTCGGCGGAGGAGTGCGTCAGTTCGCAAAACACGCGTGGGAACTTTTTGCAACACACGCCGGGACATCGGTCGTCTTGCATGCACGGCGAGGACGGATTCGAAGGACCGCAAGGACCATGCATCATACAGGAGCTCACGGTGGCATACAATAGCGGTTGTGTCACGGGTCCGGTATCTCAGCAGAACAATACTGGTCGTAGGCATCGGGCATCGGCTTATCACCAGGGTGAAGAATGAGAAGTATGTGGGCATGCGGGAGGCCCCGCTTCTGGAATTCCACGACCCATGCGAATGACACCACGCGCCCAAAGACTCCGGCACCGCGGGCTCCCTTGATGCCGAGATCCACCAGCAATGCCTCGAGCTTCATGTGGAACACCCGAGCCACAATATCTGGACGATCCGCCGCCGTTTGTCCAGGCGGGAGGGCATCGAGAATCTCTTGCCACTTCGGGTTGCACGTCATGGTGATGAACAAATCCGGCTTGTGGAAATGCCGCACGCGTGCCATGGAGTCTTGGTGCATGTCTCGGGGACTACCCGTAAAGCTCGAGGGCAGTATAACGCGCTTGCCGATAGCACTCCCATCCACGACGTCGTTAATGGACATGGCGTCTGAGAGGCCTGCACTCGAAATGACAACGGTACTGAGTGAAATAATGCGGAAAATCGGCGAAAAGTGTTTAGGGAGTCGACAAATTACCTTGATAGCAGTCTGCTCGCAATTTTTTCTGATTGTAAGATACGTAGTTCAGGTTCATCTGCTGGATCTTGGCGTACATATCGACAACGTACTGCTGAAACAACCGGCCCGCGGAGTGCAGAAGAGAAAAGTCACGATCGCGAAGTCGCAGCCGGTAGTTGTAAAACTCCAAAGCCGTGACGGTCTTTTGCTTCACGGTCGAACCTGGTGGGATAATGGGTCCCTTCGGGATACCGATCTGCCAACCGTGGTCGCCATGGGGGAACAACAACGGGTAAGAGAGCGAATCGTATGCGCAATGTGTCTCGGCAATCCTATGTAGACCGCCAGTCCGCAGCTTCAACGATATGTCCCGTTTTTTGGAAGCGGAATTCTCAGCGGTCGCATCACCGGGCATAATCACGGCCACCTCCGGCGCCGAAGGCTTATTATACGTTCCACGGTGAGCGTCTTCAGACTGCGCGAACTTGACATCCGCACAAATGCACAAACGGAGATCTTCCGCATCCCCTCGTCTACGAATATTCTCGGCATGCTGCTTGTACTGCCTGACATATGGGTTCTTGTCGTGCAGTGCATTCTGCAGGTCCATCATGGTGGCCGGATCCAGACCCTCCCACGCACGCCGAGCTTGATCTTGCCCAGATCGAGGGCCTTGCGCCATGCGATGTTCAGCCTCACTCTCCGGATCACCTGTGATAGATGGCAAATCGCGTGGTTTAAGGACGAATGATACACCACGGGAGAAAGGCAAGAAAGAAAAACATGACGGCGGAAAGAATTTACGAAGGGTATTATAATCACCTTCCATGAAATAGATCTGTGAAAACCCAGGACGGTAGCCGCTTTGCGGCTCGGGAGGGCTGATGTGGTGAGACACGGAGCCTTGAATCTTGTAGGTGTAAATTCCGGGATTCGCGGAAGTGGGCAAAATACTGGAGTCCACGTTGACCCGCATGGATGTGAATCCCAAAGCGGAATTGTAGTTGCGGACGTGCTTGAAAAAGTTTTGTACTCGATGGGATTGGACACGATCAGAGCGTTTGAAAAGGTCGGTGATAGCGGGGACCTCGTCTTGGCGGGGGACCGCCCATGGCATATAAATATCGCCATTCCCACAACACTTGAATCGGGGACTTCGAACAGCGCTAGTCTTAATCTTCTCCTCTATCCAATGGAGTGCCCCGCAATCGGAGCACGCGACGTCCATATGTCCAGGCAAAAGATGCTTGCCAGCGGTGTCGTTGTGCCAATGCTCCACATTTAATAGTGCGGCATAACGGGGCTCGTTCACATCGAAAAGTTGTATATCCTGCGTGATGGTTGCCTCGCTATCCGCCACACCTGTGAGAATGCCATGAACCGCCGGGTCTTCGGGAGTCAAGACTTGTCCTTCTTCAAGCGCGGTGAGAGCTCTCTGGTCCGCTGGGTCGTCGGGGATGAAGGCGGGTCCTGCATTTCTGAGGACTTGCGTGAAAGCGTTCGCAAACCGAAAGTCACGCTCGAGGACTTCCATTTCAAGGTATGGCTTACGCGAGGTCGACTTTACACAAAACTTCCGATTTTCTAGATCGTGAGATAAATGCGATTTAAGTGTGCGCTTAAGTATGGTTAAGTATGGGAGGTAACCGAGCGGTATCGGCCATAACTTTTCAATGCATGGGTCAATTGTATACCCAGAGCGCGCAATATGTTTAGATTGGTTTAAGCGACATGTTTATCGAATAAAATTATTTTCCGAAGTTTTGTGTAAAGTCGACCTCGCGTAAGCCATACCTTGATTTGTTCAACGCCTCGAAGGGAAAGCGGGTTCCCAACATGTCTGATCGGAATCGAAACGGAAAGAGGAGTATGGTGTAGAGGGCAAATCGAGCGTCGTCGAGCGGATCCGGGCAAAGGCGACGGCGTCGACTGGAGTGCGGCGCCAAGGATGTCATCCACACCGTCTTCCTCATCCTCCTCATCGGAAGAACCGTCAACTAAATCGGGCAGCTCGTTATCACCGTCGTCGTCGCTTGCCATATCGAAATTCAAAATGGGCATAGGGGTGACATTTCGTGTGGTTGTTTGACGCCCTCGGAACTCGCGTGATGCCGACAATGGAGTACGCACCGCGCCGGAAGTCGGCGGAGTTGTCGCCCGGCTATTAACGGCGTATGTTGCAGTATCCGCTATTCTCCGTCGGGTACGTGGTGTGTATCTCGATGGAGGCCTTCCCCGTCTCCCATTCCTCATAACTCCGCTCAGACCGGTCGCGGTAAAGGAGGATGTGTGAGAGGAAGGCGTCGGCTGAGATATGGCGTATGGACCCGGGGAAGTAATGGGAACATGGCGGCGTCGGAATGCCGGTGAAGGCGATGGTGACGCATCGGAGAGTGCGGCGTTGAGGTCGGGAAGCGGTCGATGGGGGGTAGCCGCCTCGATTAAGGTCGGTGGCGGAGCATCGCCCATGTCGAAAGGCGGATTAGTGCATAGTAGTCAAATAAGCTTATGATTTTTTACAGATGTGCCTGCAAAAGATATGTGAAACCCGGACAAATAAGCACGTAAAATAGAAAGTACAAAATTTACTCATTTAGCTCACGTGGGTGACGGTAATGGTATGGAGCATGTGTGGCATAGGATCCCGGAGAGATTCTTGTAAAAACCGGTGAGGCAAAGATGGAGCCCATATACAATCGCAAGGCGTCGTCGAGTATAGCCGGAGGCAGGTCGGTTGGAATTCGGTCAAAAGCATCTCTCACTTGTGCATAGTTGCGCAATGAAAAAGCGCGACATCTCTCTTCCTCGTAGGCGAGTCTAGTGTGATCAAAACACGGCTTGCCACGGACCATGGCGTACGCACGTTCGAAGGTTGCTAAAACCTCACGGCTCGCCTGCTCGCGGTGTGTCCAAAGTATGAATTGGTTGCCACATTTGATCGGTAAGAAGCTCGCGGCATACGCAACTTCGTTACATGCGTAACTTCGGACGGGCGCCGCTCCCACCCAGTAGAAAACACGCGGAGGAACTTCGGGACGAAGGTAAGGCGGATGCGGTGGATGGAAGGCTGCAGGCCAGATGTGATCGCGGTACAACTCGAACTCTAACAATGCCAAGAGTTCGAAACAAAAATCTCGCTGACCGTTATCAAACCCGCGGCTGTACAGGTGGACTCGTAATGTAGGTACGTCTAGTGATACGGCTGTAGATACAAGCGCCGTGAATATATATCAATATATAATAAAACACTGCAAAGTTGGACAGCAATGCAAGTGAACGGATGAGCGGGTTTGTGAGTGCAGTCTCTGTGAGAGGATCTGCTGAAGCACAACGCTTCCTCACTTAAATACCATACGTCTCCCATCATCTTAGATGGTACCGCCATTGGGTTGTGAACCCGAGACGTAGGTTGAACGACCAGCATTGTGGAAACGACTAGTTCGTTCATGCTGCGCATGCGAGTTCCGCGCATGCTAAAAGCCAAGATGGTTCTTGTTTGTTATTCAAGATGTATCTTTGCTTTGCCATCATCGAGTTCGACTTACGAACTCTCGATGACAGGGATGCCTGATGATATGACATTATCATCTGGCGACATGTACAGTCATCGTCGACCGTACTGACGAATGTCATATCAATATATGACGCGACTCGACATGTACAGTCATGGTCGACCATACTGTCGACTGTCATAAATATATGACACGACCGACTGACATGACATGACATGGTATGACATGTCTGACAGGTATGACACGTATGACATGTATGACACATATGTCATCGGTCATGACCCTGACAGATCTCTCCTCTTAAAAGAGTTGTGACCTCACAACGGGCATACCTTTGTATATGTCTATGATGTCTTTGTTGTTGTCGCTTCTTGCTGGTACCAGTCTTCTTACACCGATTTGAGGCGTCCCTCATGGTATTTTTAGGTTATTGGGGGGAACTGAGTCCACTTTAGTCCCTTACCTTACAGTTCTTAGGATGTAGCCCACCTTTCTGGAAATCGTATCGTATTTCAGAGTGACGTTTCAAGGTTCAATGAATTGCGTTTCGTGATGCAGATTGACGCTGGATTACTGATTGATCCATACGTATCGTGCGTCAGAGTGACGATTCAAACGTCCGAAGTATACGTTACGGATTATTTGCGCTAGCCGTCGTCGCTTTGCGCGAACGATGATCCCACGATTTAACAATTTATAATCGAACGATTCTCGGCCTTATATATACAACTGATCGTTTGCTGTTCGTTTCCACAGTTGTATATTGTGCACCCAACCCTTCCTCCCCTCCTGAAGCTACTATGGAGGTTCACAGGCGGCAATGGGGAGCCCGATTTTTGGGGCTTATTTTAATGCAAACGGAGTGGCCCTGCTTAACGGGATTGGACTTATAATCCTTTACCCGGTCTGCTCAACTCCTCAATATTTGGTCCGGTACGCGCGCTTTGACGAACATCTATCGCGATGAGTGAGAATGGATTCGCCACGTACTAATGTGAAATTTCTTTAGTCATGTTTGTCAAGCACAACTTAGGATCACAACTCCGTCTACCTCAGTCGATATCTCCGGTAGCTCGGATGACTGGCCAAAAATCCGATGACAAACCACGGTTTTGGCAAAGGTAGCATTTAGCAGTTTTTCACAGATATTGGTACCCGCATATGCGTATCTGTGTAAGGGTATGACTTGTACAAGGCTCACTACACCTTAGCAAGGAAGGATCAATTCCTGCTCCTGTCATATCAATTTGATGCAGGGTATAAACATGTTAGGGATATAACCCCGCAGTTCTCGGGATGCAGCCCAAATTCACGTCATCGGCGTGGATCATATAGTGCCCATGCATGTGTTGTATAAAATACAACACTACCCTCCAGCGAAGTGGTTTGCTATTACCATTATCGTATGCTGTGGGACATCAAATATATGATCAGAGAGCATGGATATATATATATGTACCATGTTTGTCAATATCGGAGAGACTATGTCTTCTTTAAAATCCTCATGACTATATGTATAATGGTGCTATACTGATGTCAACACCTTCTCTCCGAGTGATTTATTAATTTCAGATGTAATGTCGTGGTATAAAATATGTCCACGTCATTGGCACAAGTCATGGTGTGTCCATGCATACACGATTTTAGCGCAGGTCACAATACAGTGACCGAGCATACGTGATTTTAGTATAGGTCACATTGTGCCTCCATTTATTACATCTGAGAATATATGTTACTCATCTTTGTGAGTATAGACAGCATTGTGCTGATTGCAATGCTTTCTCTGGTGACTTATATATCACAGATTATGCCAATGTGGCGATCAGTCCAGTGCAATATTTTGTCACCGGAATGTACAGGGATTGTGAATGATTGCAATCCAGCCGGAGGAATAATCTCAACAGCTATTCTGTACTAATGAATACATCGGAGTTATACTCATTTCGACGATTCAAAACCTATGTCATTTGTAGTAATGACAATTCACATGGATATATAGGTTTTTATCAGAATGATTTAATGTGATGTCAATATATTATGAACAATTCACTTGCATCTCAGGACAAAGGAGTTACGCTTGGAAGGTCTTACATGGTGGTCACCAACAGTTATCAGCTGTTATTCAGGTGCCAAATTCTGCCTTCAGCACTGGGACTATATCAACCAGTCTTACAGCGATGCATTTGTCCTTCCCACTCTTATGTACAGCTATAGTGCCAAAGCATATCTGGTGGGATATATATATATATATATACATTATATAACTATCATCTTCTGATCCAGGAAATGCAATTAAGCATGGTATCAGGTTATATGTTATGTATATATTCAGCATTTCAAACTTACTCGAGAATGTAAATGCTGAGCAAAAGTCAACTTATAGTCATTGGAATATAGTTTCCCATCTGAGTTTACACTTTATTAGTGATGGTGGATTTAACGTTGTACAGATTTCAACGTTATTTGTGGATGCAGTGATTTTATCAAAAGCAATCCATCAGAAATCACCAGATCGGAATATGAAACGGATATGTGTGAATCCTATCCACCTTCTTCCCCCTTGAGGAAGTGTGAGCACATAGGCAGTCAGTTATTTATATACCTTATAGCTTATAGCTTATAGCTTGCAGTCCTTATAGGAAGCAGCTTATACAGTTTTAGGGTTGCAGCCCTACAGTCCTTGGGTTGTAGCCCTGCAGTTTTTGGGTTGTTGCCCTACAGTTCTTGGGTTGTTGCCCGCAGTATTATCATGTCTATGATGATTTAGCATGATTTAATAATGCCAAAAAACGAAGTTTTTCGAAATAATACTGGCATTTTAGGGCATATGTGGTTACAGTGGCCCTATTACTTAATATAGTGATTAGGGTGTTACATGATATCAGTAACCCTAATACATGTAAAAACTAAGCAGTAGAATGTTTTTGCAAAGATTTTTAAGCAAAACTGCATTTAATATTTACATGAACGTAAGGTGGTTTGCAGGAGGTACGTTACACCCCCTGTCACACACATTCAATTTTAGGGTTGTTACAGGGCGTTACACATGCTTGTGTGCTCAGGGATTGTTATTTGATATATAAATATTCATTTCAGCAAAAAAAATCAATCCGAAATTTTCAAAATGTGTTTCACGTACAGCATTTTGAGCGATTTATCGTTACAGCGATATGTCTACCCCTATATATTACATATCTAATATCTAGGGCGTTACACGAGATATGAAATATGTCATTATGATTTCCTGATACCTTAATAGGTATAAAATCATAATTTCATATAAAATGGGCACACATTTTTCATTTTGAAATCATGCGTGGAGCATTTTTACCCATTTTATAGCTTTTTTTAGCTATCGTCTCAATGTATATGTGGAATATAAAGTACAGAATCGCTGTAAGGAACTTCACTTTTGCATATGACAAATTTCATAGCAAATAAGTGAGTTATGCTATATATCAACATTCATGGTTGATAGCATTCTGGGTTTTACTGATTCAAACCCATGTACAGCAAATGTACTTTTCTGATTATATATGGATTTATCAACTTAAGTGGAAACACCCACTTTAGTGATATATATCAACCTATGATTTGTTCTGAGCATAGGTCTGTGCTCTTAAGATTTATCAAAGTGATATATCTTATCTAGAACAAATCTGGACTTTTGCTGGATACAATCACAGCAACTTCACACAGCATATTTATGTGTGTGTTTTGTCCTTAATAACTATGTCAGATATCATGTAAGCTGATCTGAGAGTTACATGCAATATTGATTTGATCAAGTCTGATTCAATTGTCAATATGCAGAGTAGTCTTTGTAGTTGCTCCAGCGATGATATGTGAGATGAGACGCATGGACAGTGCTCAACAGTGACCAGCTGTTATTTGAGCACTGTATACTGCCTTCGGGTCTGGAGATATCTCCATCCAGCCCTTCAGCATGTTATTTGATCCTGTCCCATATCTATCGCCATCACTTGACATCCAGCACGCACATGTGTTTGCTGGATGGTATCTATGTATTATGTATTGATACAATACTTGATCATTACACTTGGAGTCAGTGTATTGTCAACATGTATAATGAATGCTAGTGTTTGTGCAGTGTATAGTACTGCGGATTAGTACTAGTGTGTGTGTGTGTGTGTTTACTTGCACGCACTTTGCAAGATCTTTATGGATATCACAATATCCTAACAACTTATCATGCAGATTGTCAGCATACCACGTACTGATTACATCTAACATGATATATATAGTTTAGGGATTGTTGTAATTCCATGATAATCTCATTACGAAATGAGTTACTGATAGATTTTACATGAAGCTCAGGTGAGCATTCCTTCAAGTAATCCACCATAGAATGTACATGTTACCTGGAGAGCATCTCGGCTCCACCAGGACACGACAAACTAATTATGGTGTTGAGATTACTTTCAGGCACCCTTTGCAACATGGATTCGAATATAGACTAGCATTCACTGCAATATGCTTGTGCTCTATGTACTACAGCTGTTATCGTGATCAAGCTGTACAGTATAATAAAGTATGTACCATTCACAACATTGCAATCATTCAGCATAAGATGTGTGCATGATATAGAAGTATATGCACTGTATATTGATGATTGTTGTAAGTGAAATGAGTGTATGTGTGTGTGTGTGTGCTAATCTGCACACACATGTTGTGCACAGATCATTGTGCTGCTGATAAGTATAATGCTGATGATCAAAAGTATTTGTGTGGTCATCAGAACATTGGAATCTGCTGCAGTATGATAATAATGCATTCACAGCAGTATGTATCCACAGCATAACGATAATGTGCTCCCAGTATTCCTGCATATATACAATCACTCTGCATATGATTTCGTCGCGCGTACACATGTGTGCTTCTCATTGAATGTAGACACATCAAAACTGTACGTGCTAAAATCGAGCATTCCTCGCATCTTATGAAATCATGAAAGGTATATATTATGCTGACAGGCCATAAATCATTGCACGCAGTGATTGTAAACAGTGCGTAGAGACGATTTGCAAAAATCGCTGATGTACGTTGTATACAAATGCGAGCGCGCTGCTGATGAAGAGTATGAATTGTCGTCGCCATTCATCAGCATATGATACGAGCGCTGACATGTATACAAATCAAGATTCTGTCAATGACCACTATGTCATATATCATTCTGGACAATTTTCGAACGTGATTCTTGCAAGCGCGCGCATGCTGCGATCAACTTCTGCAAATATGCGACCATCGCGCAGTATGCGACCATCGCGCATGCTGCCATCTGCAAATTAGTGATCATCGCGCATCAACATATATGAAGCCGTACAATTCAGCGCAATCATGAAAATTGCGATACTGCGCTGATGATTTTCCGCGCGGAAACGATTTTGCCGATGATTTATCGCATCTGCGAACATGCATATATCCGCGAACCATTTATCGTGTACATTTCATTGTTGCGCCGATATATGCCATATGCACACCTTATCGCGTATATGTGCGACCAGCTGTTTCTGCGAGTGTGCTGCGGAAAATCTTCTCGCGCAATTTCTGCGCTGTCGATATGCGAACGTATATTATTCGGGCTGCAGATATTCAATTTTATGCGAGCGCTGTCGTATGTGCGCCTCCTGCAACCTGCGAACAATATTAAATATGCTACGTCTATCACTGCACCCACTTGAGTTCTCGAGTATCGTGCCTTGACGACTTTTAGAATACCACTGATACGGCGAGATAAACAGGCGCCGTGAATATATATCAATATACAATAAAACACTGCAAAGTTGGACAGCAATGCAAGTGAACGGATGAGCGGGTTTGTGAGTGCAGTCTCTGTGAGAGGATCTGCTGAAGCACAACGCTTCCTCACTTAAATACCATACGTCTCCCATCATCTTAGATGGTACCGCCATTGGGTTGTGAACCCGAGACGTAGGTTGAACGACCAGCATTGTGGAAACGACTAGTTCGTTCATGCTGCGCATGCGAGTTCCGCGCATGCTAAAAGCCAAGATGGTTCTTGTTTGTTATTCAAGATGTATCTTTGCTTTGCCATCATCGAGTTCGACTTACGAACTCTCGATGACAGGGATGCCTGATGATATGACATTATCATCTGGCGACATGTACAGTCATCGTCGACCGTACTGACGAATGTCATATCAATATATGACGCGACTCGACATGTACAGTCATGGTCGACCATACTGTCGACTGTCATAAATATATGACACGATCGACTGACATGACTTGACATGGTATGACATGTCTGACAGGTATGACACGTATGACATGTATGACACATATGTCATCGGTCATGACCCTGACATCTAGGATTCGGTCGATGAGGATCAACACCGCCTCTAACGGACGGTACCCTTCACCCACGATGCAGAATGCTCCAAACCGGGTGCCGCGTAGGGGGCCCCACTCGGGAGGGAGTGGGGCGGTGTTTACCCCACGGTGTACGGTGACCGCGTAATCATCGATGAATCCTTGGAATTGTGCTCCTGGAATCGATTGATCCCGTGTTGCATATTCGCCGATGGTAATTTGATATAGCTCCTGGCGATATCCTGTATCTCGTGTAATCACACAATAATTCAGGCAGGAAATATTGAAATGTCCGAGTCAACGGTAACCACAAAATAATTCAAACAGATATATCAAAAATGTCATCCCCGTGCCAAATTACATCCCGGGTGTAGTATTCCCATGCAGAGGGGAAATAATGAACTGGCTCGATGAACCAATCATTATCATAAAAGTTGATCGACATTCCTAAATCTCTCTTTTCAGCTCTCAAACACTGTAGAAACTGACTATAGCAATTCCTATCAAATTGTGAAGCTGTTAACAACTCTTGCATGTAAAACTGCTGGTGGGTGACTTCGGGATAATTAATATTAAATCCTGCACTAAACTCAACAGTTTGCACGACATCCCATATGTCATCATACTCTTCAACCTGCTCTTTAATAAAAAGCAAAATTAAAAAGTATGATGACATGTCACAGGTGTGCAACAACCGAAGTAAATCGGTGTTCCTAAACTGCCCAGCAACAATGTCTCGAAACAGGTTTTTAGACGGGGACATGTTTTCCAATAACACCCGCCACTCTGCAAGGAAAAAACTATTAATTAATATACTCATCAAAAAGTTGTAAAACAAACTACACTTCTATTCTACGGCTTACTTTCTAGGACGTCCCGGTCTTGTGACATCAAGCCTGCAGCACCAAATAGACCCCATCAGTGAAAGGACAGAAAACACAGGCATCAACAGCAACATTTACTTGTACGTGGCACAACTTGTAGAAAGTAAGGCTGACCTCGAAGAACTAACTTAGGGTGTGAAGCCGAAGAAAACGGAAAGGTTTGTCACAGATAAATTGCTTCCACCAACCTGCAAGGCACATCATTGTTAGGACAAACATGTCAAGATTTGAAAACGAACAGCCGCGCACTACACGCAGAAAACAGTAACAAATTGGAAACATAATAACAAACAGTAAACAATTACAGAAACACATGAACAGAATGACACAATTACAGAAACACATGAACAATTACAGAAAACAAAACAAACAGCTGCGCACTACACGCAGAAAACAGTAACAAATTGGAAACATAATAACAAACAGTAAACAATTACAGAAACACTTGAACAAATGACACAATTACGTAAACACATGAACAATTGGCGTAAAACAAAAACAAACAAATTCTCGCGCACTACACGCGTAAACAAGAATAAATTGGAATATAATAAATAAACAAGAACAATTACAAACACATGAACAAATAATGACACAATTACGTAAACACATGAACAATTACGTAAAACAAAAACGAACAAGCTGCGCACTACACGCTAGAACAAGAATAAATTGGAAACATAATAACAAATGCTAAACAATTACGTAAACACATGAACGTATCGACACAATTACGTAAACACATGAACAATTACAAAAACAAAACAAACACCAAGTGCACTACACGTAAAACAAGAATAAATTGAAACATAATAACAAACAAGTAAAACAATTGGCGTAAAACACATGAACGTAATGACACAATTACGTAAAACACATGAACAATTACAGAAAAACAAACAAACAAACAAGTGCACTACACGTAAAAAAACAAGAATAAATTAAAACATAATAACAAACAAGTAAACAATTACGTAAACACATGAACAATGACACTAATTTAAGCGTAAACACATGAAATTAATTACAAAAACAAACAAACACCGCGCACTACACGTTAAAAACAAAAAGAATAAATTGGAAACATAATAACAAACAGTAAACAATTACAGAAACACATGAACATAATGACACAATTACAGAAACACATGAACAATTACAGAAAACAAAACGAACAGTCGCGCACTACACGCAGAAAACAGTAACAAATTGGAAACATAATAACAAACAGTAAACAATTACAGAAACACATGAACAGAATGACACAATTACAGAAACACATGAACAATTACAGAAAACAAAACAAACAGCCGCGCACTACACACAGAAAACAGTAACAAATTGGAAACATAATAACAAACAGTAAACAATTACAGAAACACTTGAACAGAATGACACCATTACAGAAACACATGAACAATTAAAGAAAACAATAAACGAATATTCACAGATGCTACCACGCAGAAAACTAACAAACTGGAAACATACCAAACAGTAAACATAAATAAATATAGAATGACGCAATTACAGAAACACATAAACAATTTCAGAAAATAATAAACAAATATTCACAGAAGCTATCACGCAGAAAACAGTAACGAACTGGAAACATAACCAACAGTAAACATAAATGAATACAGAATGACACAATTACAGAATGACGCAATTACAGAAACACTTAAACAATTACAGAAAACAATAAACAAATATTCACAGAAGCTATCACGCAGGAAACAGTAAAAAACTGGAAACATAACAAACAGTAAACATAAACAAATACAGAATGACACAATTTAGAAAAGACACAATTAATGCGTGTGTCAAGACAATTACAGCGTGACATGTGGACAATTACAGCGTGACACAGTTACCGCTGAATTTGTTCACAATTCGGCAGACATGGCAGCAACGCAGAGAGCAGCGCCCCAAGGTCATAGATGACCCCAGGGAAAGAACCTGTTACAACATTCAGATACTGCATACGGCAGGGGGCTCTTGGGTCCCGTCCCGTTTTCCATCGTTGAAGAGGTTGGAGTTGACCGTAAGCTTGCAGGCCATTTACCGGGATGGGGCCCGCCGGTTCTGGGGTCCGGACCCTTGACGTCGAGGTGTTTGAAGATAGCATTCACAAACAGGAAAAAGGCGACGTGGGTTCGAAACGTACCGTTTTGGTTGGGCAATGAAGAACTTCGTTTCTTTCGGTTCGTGCTGGCTTTCCAACCACAGTGAACCTTGGGTACCGTTTTGGTTGGTGCAAGCGCAACCATGCAGCGTACGCACTTAGGAAAATGGATTCAACAAAGGAAACAATTGGAACGAAGTGAAGAAAAAACAATGGTCAACGCAGAAATGCAGGGACAACAGTAGCTGCGCGGGGGAGGGGCGCACGTGAAGGAATTAACTCTGGAAATAAGTTGCGGAGGCTTTGTATTGCAATGGGCCGCGCCCGCGCCGCCGTACTGGAATTCGAAATTTGCGCTTTGAGCGCGTATGCTTATTTGGAACGGGTGCTCGGTCAAACACTCATACCGTCATACGCGGGTCCGCGGCATTCTGGATTAGGTTCCATGAACCTGCTTCATGGATAGTAGGAAAAATTAACGATGAGAGTCCAGGAAATATCCGGATCTGACGCCCGTAACCATCTAAGATTCAATCGGACGATAACCTGATTTTAGGTTGGAATCTAAAACATCATTGGTTCGAATTTTTCGAACCAATACCTGACCTGAATGGAAGATCGTGTATGAAAAAGTTACGAATTTAATGAAGTACTGTGAATATGATTGGTCAGATGAGCAGCGTCTGTGAGCTCCTCGCAAAATCTGGAGTAGGACAGCCGACGTCTGCAGTAGGACAGCCGACACGATGCGGCAGATCGGCATTTTTGAATCGGAAGGCTCAAAAAGAGCATATTAGGCGGCTTAATAATATAGATTAGGCTTGTAGGTAATGTGGTCCGGTTCCAAAACATAAGGAGCAGAGGTTCAGAATATCAAACAATTGATTCCATGCCTTGAGTCACAGTAGAGCCCTCAGCACAACATATTTTCTAAGTGCTGTTGCTTAAAGAACGACAGGTATGATTCTGCTTCACATATTTCTGACTTGTATATGTTACGTGTGGGTCTCGCGTAGATTCGTGAGTGTCCTTAGTCACGTGAGTGTCCTGAGGTTTGATGCGACCTCCGTTTAGCGAAACAGTGCATGTTGCAAACGTGTTTACGTTTTCTTCTTGTTCGTATTTTGCGTATATTCATCGCGAACCTCTTGTCTTGAATATTCAACGCTTTCCATCGTAACTCGCCTTTCACGCGCTGCCGAGTGGCTGACTGTGATTCTACGTAGTCTACACGTATTTCTATTGTGAGGTCCTCGTGGGTGGTGAAGAGATGAGAGCATTGGTGCGATGGAAAGAAATAGTTTTGATATTTTGTAGCGTTCGAGATCCAGGTGTTTTTTTGCTGCGCATCAGTTTTATCACAGTTTACTTTTCAGGCTTGGACGAGTTTTCACGGGTCCCCTTACCCAGTCATTCTCTTGTGAATGAGGTATGGTTGTGGAAGAAGTGACTTCGTGCGTTGAGGAGAGCGAGTCTGTTGTGATAGTTTGTATGCTGCGGTGTTGTCGCTGAGCAGATGCGTTATGCAGTGTGTTCGTGTGTGTCGCAGATGGAGCGGTTTCTCTACACGTGGCTTTTGTTTCTTTGTGTTTTTAAAAATACGGCTGTTGCGAATCAGCAAGAGTTTGTCTCGCAAAACTTTGGATATGCCGATCCGTACCCTGACTCGCCTCAATCAAATATCATCGCAGCCAAAAACGGGTTCCAGGTTTTTACAAATGTCCCTGAGCTAGGCTTGACAGAAACGCTGGCAGTGACACACGCGAATGGTTTGTATGTTGCTGGAGAGAAGGTTGCTACTGTCAATGAAGTTTCCACGGTTCAGCAAGCTATCACAAATGAGTTGCAAGCGATGCGACGACAACTGCAAGTTTTGGTCGATAGAGAACAACATGAGCGTGAAAACGCTTCTGCCACGGTTGATAAAATTATCACGAATACCACTTGTGCAAGTCCCTTTCCAAACTGTAGCTATCCAGGCGGAAAGTACTTGATTCAGAACAACGGAACTCAGCAGTGGACGTGTGTATGTAATGTTGGGTGGGAAGGTGAAAGCTGTGATAAAAATGGTCCAGGGTGTCCTCAAGGATGGGATGCTTACAATGGGCACTGTTATTGGGTTGAGCCAAAAATTGCAGCGAATTGGACTAATGCGCGAGATAACTGTCTACAGTTAGGAGCAGACCTAGTTAGTATCCATTCAGCGGAGGAGGACAACTATTTGTTTGATCTGTTCCAAAGGAAGCATCCTGAACATAGTTCGGCGCACACGTGGACAGGTGGGTATGCTGCGTCATATCCCCAACCGAGTCTTCAAGGAGCGACATGGAGGTGGACAGATGGATCTCAATGGTCATACTCTGGTTGGTATGGTGCCTGCCATAACTGTCAGAAGCCTTGTGCCAGTCGTGGATATTGGAGGCCGCCACAATCTTGGATAAACCAAAATAGTTGTGCCGAAGTACTCTACTATATTTGTAAGAGAGAAAGCTTGTAGCTAGGTGCTAACTTTCCATCGTGGCTTCATCGTAACTCTTTTTGTAATATACTCTTCATTCTTGCTCGTTTTGATTTGTGCTTTTGCACCATAGTGTAGAATCTACATCGTAGCTAGCTTGCAAAGTAGGGCTCGTAAGGTTGTGCCCGACACCTACTTTAGGAATTGGTCCACTGATAAGCTTTTAGCCCAAGCTTTGAAACAAAGTTAAGCCAATATATTAGCATATTATTATGTGTCAATTAACTTGTCAAATTGTCATATATTCGTATGTCAAATCATTGTCAAAATTTGCTAGAGAGTTAAAATTAAAGAGTTATTCCGAGTCGGAGTCACGACGCGCAGTTACAATCATTTTTGTCGGTCTGGGCGGTGCATGTCCCCTTGGATAACCCACGGACCACGCATGGTGTGAGGACCATCCGACCAGCCGTCGGAGGCCCAAGGTATGGTATCAATATTCCATATTTTCGATATATCGCGATATATCAAAAATATTGTTATTTGTTGATAGCAAATTTGCTAATTATCGAAATATTGAATATTGATTGATCAACGTTTCATCCGGAACATACGAATCATCCATGAGTCCTTTCGTCGTCCGTAGAAAACATAACGTTCATGATGTCAACATGAAAATCCTATGCAAATGCACCACGAAGTTGGGAGGTCGACTGGTGGGGCTAGGAAATTCGTTACGGTGGGTTACCACAAGCGTGTCATATTGGTAGAACGCTGCCGTTCACATGGTACCAACGGGGAGTCAAGTTAATGTTTTTTTGGGTACTTTTATGTATGTTGACACCATGAAGAGCTGCTTGGTATTTTCTTCGCTGAAGCCGCTGACCCCGAGCCGCTACGTAGTTGCTCAATTCGACGAGTGCCTTAAAACTATTGAGGCCTCTGGCGTTGGAGCGCTTGATGAGCGCTATACCAAGCGCCAGCTCCTGTCCGCACTTGACCCGAGCTTCTATAAGGAAGTCATTACCCCACCGAGACTCGACACCGAGCTGGACACATTTACAATCGAGGAAATTTATGCACATGTTTGCGAGGTGTGGTGGTGCGCCAATCTGGGCGGCCCCACACCCGCGAAGCATTCACCGTCGCCTCCGCTCGCGGCGGCTTATGCGAGCTCGGTTGGGGCGAGGGCGGTGGTTTTGGCCCACCTGACGCCCCGTCGGCGGTTGAGCGGCCATGAAAAAAATTACCGCCCCAACCAACGAAGGGCTTGGCGTCTGGCGACTCCCTTGTTCAAGACCCGCCCCGCTGGCGTAGTATGATTTCCCCAAAATAATTGCAATTGGCAAATCTTCAATAAATTGGACCGGACATCCCACAACCAACATCCGACAATTCGAATGGGTACTGTCACGGGGAAGCTGAAATTCCCCCCCACTGTATGGGGGTCCAGCTTCTCCTCGTAGTATCACCCCTTGCTGAGTGTGTCACTGGTCGTGTGTCACCGTCTGACACCGACCTGCTAGAAAGCTCACTGCCGTAACCTTTCTAACAGTTCAGCTATCATCCGGTTTCTCCAGCACTGTTTTTCTGTGTTCCTGCTGCAATGAAATAGCTATATATATCCACACAATTATATATCTATTTTCACCTGTTTCATCAGGTTATCGGTCCCACTTCACGTGAGTGGTGATTCCGGTTGGTTCGGCTCGCTTCGTTTTTTCCGA
>LGRX02012806.1:0-41368 GCA_001247695.2 Cymbomonas tetramitiformis
CACTCCCCACAACACCCCCCCATTTTGCACCACCGCACATGCCTGCGCTCTCGGGATACCCTCCTCCGCGCACCCCCTCGGCAGTGGAGCAGGACTGTCTTTAACGGCATGTCTCCTGGGTGTCTCCGCCCGCCCTCACCATGGTGTACCACGGACCAAAGTCGCTGGTCTATTTGCCAACCTTACCCCTCCCCCCAACATGATCCCCCTATGGTGCACCACGGTACAATGCTGCGATTCCGTCTCAACCCCCTTCCCCTCCCCCATGGCCGAATCCGTCTCCCCGCCCCCCGCCCATGGTGTACCACCGCAGAAATCCATCAAGCATCTGCTCCCTCCCCTCCACTCCGCACCGCACCCGCACCCGCTCCGCACCCGCACTCAACCTCCGCTCCGCACTCCGCACCCGCACCCGCACCCGCACCCGCTCCTGCCTGAGTCATATGGTGCGTCCCTCTTCCCACCGCACCCGATGGGGCGTGCTTGGATGCCCTCCTGTGCGATGATTGAGGCACTCTGCTACCCGCGATGGGGGAGACCTGTGCCGCAATGACGGTCGCAACAGAGGAACAGTGGGTGATATGCACCTCGGTGCGGCACGTGCGTGCGGCAACGGGTTTTCAGGGTACAAGCGTGATACAAGAAAATCGGCGCGGCCTCACCTTCGGAATCAACCAGTCGTGTGGGCATGGCCCGACCCCGAACATACACTCCGGAAGGTCGCTGCCGTCCCCGCCCAGCGTGCTCCAGCTAGATTGAATCAGAACTCGGGATCCACTCTGTGCAGCTGCCTCGCAGATGATCTGACGGACAACAGCCATCATCCCCAACTGGAAGTCACGGGTTAAGCAGCAAGAGCAGCCCTAGGATGCCCTTGCCTGGGGTCGTTGTGGCAGCGCCGTCCATAGGGTGCTCTGGTCCCAGTGCCTACGTGGCGGTACGCCTGCTGCTCCCCTGGCTCAAAACGGGCGCGTAGGAAGGAGACTACGGAGGCGGCGCAGTGGACCTAGCCATCGCCATAGCCATCGCCCGGGATAAACAAAGGTTACAATGCTCTCTGCAAGCAGTGTGAGAGGCGTCATCGGGCATCCGTCAGCGCGGGGCTTTGCCTCGAACAGCTTGTTAGTATCCTCGATCACCATGGACCCAAAACCCACGAAAATAGGAGCCTCCCCGCCCTCAAGCCATTCCAGCAGCTCCAGGTAGTCGCCTGCGCCCGGCATGCCCGCCCCGAGTTAAGCAGCTTGTAGCAGCGGATCTGCTTCCTCTGTCTGCTCCCCTGCCGCGCACAGCATGCCAAGAGCCAGGAAGTAGCGACCGCCTCCACGAGATGATCCCAGGCCTCAACCCCACCAAGCTCCCGTCTCATGCATGAGCCCACCACAGCCAAGCCGTGAGCACGTTGTGGCGTGATTGCAGGGGCGCGCTGGCGGCAGCGGTGACCAGGGTGCCTCCACGGCGCCCCCCTTGCAGCGGTGACCAGGGTGCCTCCACGACGCCCCCCTTGCAGCGGTGACCAGGGTGCCTCCACGACGCCCCCCTTGCAGCGGTGACCAGGGTGCCTCCACGACGCCCCCCTTGCAGCGGTGACCAGGGTGCCTCCACGACGCCCCCCTTGCAGCGAGTGGCGACTGGTCGAGGAGAGCCCTGCTTCACGCCGGCTGGAGCGCGGAGGGCCACCGGGGGACGTACTTTCATCAACGCTGCTGCTTTGGTTCAGGAAGAAGCTTCCAACCACTTGCACGTGCGATGGCCAATCTGCCGGCTTGGGCACGAAGCACGGGCTCCACATGTATGAGAACGGCACCTGCCCCAGCGCCCATCGCTCGCTCCCACTGCTCGGCAAAAAGCACTTCCTTCGCACCCGGGAGAGGCGGCGCGCAGGGGCTCCGTACACCGAGCGGTCGGTCTCCGACCTTCCGCTCTCTGCATCATGCCGTCGATTGAGGGAAACGGGCGACGTGGCACTCGATCAGATTGACAGTTGCATGGCAGGGTGCTCCGGGGATGACCCCGGACGGCCCCGGAGGGCCTCCAGGGGTCATGTTTCGACATTGGGGTTAAGCACAGTATTCCAGACACCGAGCGCTTGACTATCTCCAAGCACTCACCGAAAGTACACCGCTGCATCCTGTGCCGCATATAATTGGGCAAGGGTGTTTCAGGGTCAGTACGATGAGGGCGTTTCAGAACTAGGACGATAGGGTGTTTCAGGATTCGGATGAAGGGGCGAGCGTGCCTTGTGATGGTTCAGAACATTCGAAGCCATTCTGCAAAGTGGATCCCCACCGCCAGGTCCCCCAAACCCCTAGCTCCATCACAGATGAGCATCCTTCATCATTAAACATCTTCGTGGTGAACCGAGCGGTGACACAGCGTGACTAGAACTCTCTTTTCAGGCTAAATTATTTAGTGCTGCAGTATGCAGCTAAGTGGACGGGTTGCTTGGCGCAGCTTCTCTTCTGGCAGAAGACTCTTGGTTCAAGAGCATGTACCTTACTCACGAGCACCACGCCATGGGGGCTTGCGCCTCCTGTCTGGCACTTGCCTCCTTGAACCTCCAGGATTGAGGTACTGGGATACCACGGATGCGCCACTGGCGCGTGCGCCACGTCAGCATGCGGAGCCACGTCAGCATGTGGAGCCTTGCGACTCACCTGAGGGGCGGCACCTGGAGCTCGTAGCGCAGCTCATTGATCATGTTCATCTGGCCGAGCCACATGGCCTGAACAAAGGGAAAAGTGGGCACACATTCTTCAATGCTTCAATAAAGTAATAAGCCGCTTCCCTCCCTTGCCCCCTGCCGGAGACCATCCGTCGAACAACCTCGTACCCCTGCGCACGCACCCTGCTGGAAACGGTCCGTCTCCCAACGCTGTCCCCCCTAACGTGGTCCTCCCTAAGGTGCGCCCTCCTATCTCGTAACATCCTCCGTGCCGATGATTTGTCCCGCTGGAGGCCCTTCTTGCAGGAGGCCCTCAAAGCTGCCAAATCAGAGCACTCATCAGCTAAGGCGAAGGCTACCTCGTCCACGACGTAATAGGACATCTTGTTCTCTTCGGCCCATTCGTTGGAGTTGTCTTTCCCTGCGCCCAAAACAAGCCTCGGGTTCACACACCCCGCTCCAGCCAGGGCCCTGCTCGCACCAGCCAGGGCCCTGCTCGCACCAGCCAGGGCCCTGCTCGCTCCAGCCTGCACGGTGGCCACCTCGCTGCAAGGTCACCAGAGCAGGCTTCGCAGGACAGCCGCGGGTAGATATGTGCGGCGGTACGGCAGCCACTGGGGGTGCGCGCGGCAGCTCGGCAGCCAGGAGGGGTGCACTTTACCGTTTCAGGGAGGCGGAAATGAGGCGTGTGCGAAACCTGACATGGGGTGAGGGAAGGCACACGTCGGCGTCCACGGTTGTGGAAACATCATATGCAGAGGGATGTAAAGGGCGGATGCCACGTGTATATGGCCGAAGGTTGGAGGGTTCGCGATGATAGCATCCGCTACGAACTCCTTGTTTTCCACATCCTGAAAAAGAGCAAGATCCCAAAGCTTACCGAAGAGTGCTTTGAGCACGCTTTCAGAACCGCTAACAAACAGAACGGAGGCGGCAGTGCTTCACCCCCACGACGGCTTCGTACGTAGGTTGAGCGCAACAGACGACAAGGAGTGAGCTGGAATGGATAGGGTTTCCGGGCTGCGGTACAAAGAGGTGCATACCAAACTACTCACGCTGGGCCAGGATATGCGGGTTGAAGCAGTGTGATTAAGAAGCCAAGAGAAGGGGGCCCACCTCGGGGTCGGGCTGCGAACAGGCCGGCCACAGCGACATTATAATCTCCCTCAGCATCCGAGTCTTCTGAAGCTTGAAATTCTTCATCTCGCCGACGAGAGTGCCACCTGACTCCACCATCCAAGATGACCTGCGCCGAATGGGCTGACTTATTAGTGTGCCTCGGTGGCCCTCTCCCTCGCGCAGTACCCTTGGGCGCGCTCCTCAAGTCCGAGAAGCGCGAGTGTCGCAAGGTGTATCAGTACATGAACTCTTCAGACTCAGACGCGCAGACACGGTAGAGCCTGAGAGGGTTAAGATGAAGAGGCGATCGGCAGGAAGACGTACAGCAACTTTGGGTCCCCCTTCAGGGGGTAGTATTCGAGTCCACCGAAGGTAACTAGCTTCCGGTGCACTTCATGCGTCGCTAGCCGCACCCGATGGCCCTGCATGATGCAGGATCCAAACGTCACAACGATGCTTCCGATATGATGGCCCTTTGATGAAAGGAGGACACTATCTCTCGCGCCCAAGGAAAGTCGGTCACACGTGTCCATCGATGGCAAACTATGTGGCGGGAGGGTCACGAAAGACGAGATAAAATAAGAACGACAGGAGGCGACGAACCTTTTCTTGAAAGTGCTTTCCCAGCGCCACGAAGGGAAGCACGTCACCATGCGTGCCTACAATTAGGATGCAAATATTGATCGAGGGGACGGGAATGGAGGGCATCTGCGGAAGGAAGGAGGGAAGGCAATTGAAAATTGTGTGATCTGTCTTGGTTGTTAAACACTGAAACAGGGGATTCCCCACATGTTTCCCAGGAACTCCATCCCGACCTCCGGAATGTTTCGGCAGCTCCATCGCTTTCGAAACCCGGGGGATAGTCGGTGGAGGAACGTAAGGACTGAAGTCTCCCATTGTATGAGGATCAACCAGTGCTCTCAACGCAATATAAGGATTCTTCCATCATAGCACTTCGTGGCGAAGGAATTTCGGTTATGTCAGCGCTAAAGGAAGCAGCAAACAAACATGTGCGGCGAAACATGTGCGGCGAAACATGTGTGTCGTGCTCTAACTGAACCGAACAGCTGATGAGGCTTGACGCGTTTTCGTTTACTTCAGCGAAAATGTCAAAATCTATGTTTTAAAACCCCAAAAAGAAGTTTTTAATTTTAATCTGTGCGAGTGTCATTTGTTATGTCATGTCATACGGCGTCTTAGGTCCAATTTTAAGACTCACATTAAGATTAACATGAGACGTCATATGGCGTCATGTGGCGTCTTTGCCCCAGAATTCGAGTTTTCGGTTGCTAGAAGCCTGTTTTGTCCGCTGTTTCTGAAATACAATATTCTGCCTACTCTTGACCGTCGCGGAGCATCTTACGTGGCGAATTGTCAAAATTTCAGTATCCCTCAGAAGGGCCTGTTCAGCAAAATTGTCGGGTGGAATCTCCGGTCTTGCCGCGGTTTGGCCGGACAGCGCGCCAACGTCCTCCCGGTTTCCGCTAGGGGGACGGTGGCGCGGCTTGAGGGAACGCTCATTAGGTCTAATCTCAAAACGAGAAGATTCTGTCCGACAATTTTGTTGATCTTTGCATGATTAACAATATTTATCACGGACAACACCTTAGGAGTGAACGAGTATGTTGACTTTTCTGCTCCGACCTCCTAGCGACATCCCGCGGAGATAGAGCGGAAGAAGTGTTGAAATTTGTATAGGCAGTCCTGACCGGGAGCGGTCCCGGTGCAGGCCCCTATGACAGATAACTAGGCCAACACTGGACTGTTGACTGATCTATAGGTTCGTGTTGTGGCACACGCTGTGTCATAGGCAGGCTAGACTCCGAAACCGTCCGAGACCGTTCCGGGTATATCTAGCTTAGGGTTTATTTATCGTCTATTGAGTTTAACCACATAGAGTACGGGACTATCTAGTGGCTACTATCCTTAATCCAGATCCTCCCACAAGAATCTAGCGCAAATGGGCATGGCGACCTTGTATGTCGTATATAGTGGCCCGGCATATGCTTTGGGGCAATATTTATGAACCTTTTGAATTATCTATAACATTTATTTGCTTGAAATGTCGATGGTTTGACCTTTAATCTTAGCGTGGTTTGGGTGGGTGCTTTCACAGAATTCTAATCAAACTGCTAGATCCTACCACAAGGATCTAGGGTACCGACAACTCTAGGCCTTGCTACACGAGCTCGGGTTGGTGCGTATGTTGTTAACCCTCGAGAATATGACCAAAACTAATTTTGTAAGCCCTTTAATATCATACTAGCCGGATTAATCGCCGCATATGCGCATGCCATGGTGTAGTACCGTCAAAATTCAATATCTCCATCATTATCGGGGTCTGAAAATCGTATTCTAGAACCATACTACTTAGTATAGGTCCCATGTGGAAAGTATTCCTTGGTGTTGACTTGTAGAAAGCTCGTGGGGCGCCTAAATAAATTATTGAAAAAGTGATCCTTGAGAGAGGATCTAGAGCGTTCTAGGTCCTCCCACAAGGATCTCGGGATAGTAGCCACTAGTATCTGGTGTACTAGGATATTCCGGTAGGTCGTGGCCCCATCCACGCTTTTATTCCACTTGCTATCTTGGCCATGTGAAAGAAAGTGTGAAATATATATATATAGTGAATATATATATGCACGCAGGCAAAGAAAGCTGTGCAGTGACGCACACGGGTTTCGCAGTCAAAAAGATGCGATAATAAAATAACTTGGGTGTTTTATTATCGGTCGGCTGGCAAGATGCAAGTGACACCACAGGGCGAGGGGTGACACAGGAAGAGACAGTCGCCCCCAGTTTATGGGGGGGGCGAAAGTCTGTCTCTCCATGACACCACCTCACCCTGAAGGCGTGAGGTGCCACGATGCAAGCCAGCAAAGCCGGGTCTAACGTCCTACGGTTGGCCACAAAGGCAAAACCCTTAAAAAAACAAGCATCATGCGAGACCCAAAGGGGCCTTTTCCAACCCATATAGCACGGCCACGCCAACGCTGGTCTTAAGATGCATGCTCTAGGGGCTTAAGCCCATGCACGTGCTGCGGGGATGTCTACTCCCGCAGGCCAACAGAGGCCACTAGGCTCCAGCGTGCGAGGGTGGATGGCGGCGGGGTCTTCGATCGTGGATGAAGTCGAGCGCCGCTAGGATGTCGTCAACCAACGCCCACGCGGTGTGGTGCAATGATGCATGGCACCACTAAAGCGAGTTTGGGGACGTGGACACCCTGAGGGGGGCGAAGGCGGAAAATGTGGCGTGTCCCTACTCTGCTGCACGCGAGTGCGAAAGCGGAGAGGGGAATCGGCGGGATGGGTACTGCAGCACCACCACGCACCACCAGACAGTGGCCAAGGGGCACGCAGGGTGGAGGGGAGAGTGGAGGTGGAGGACGCTGCGGACGCAACTCGGTGTGGTCAGAGTTGCCGTCATTGGCGAAGGCGATGGACTCGATGTTGGTGTATGGCGCATAAGCACCACCAGACACCACCAGACCACAGCCAGAGGTAAGATGATGTCGACGCAGTCGGAGAGATGCCACCACTGAACGCACAGCGGCCATACGCGCATGTTGGCGTGCAGTGGACATGGCTGAAGACTACAGACTGCAGAATTCTGCGAGTGAAAGCTAGGGTTCCAAGGCGAAAACCCAACTTTCCGTAAAATTGACAATTCCAAGTGATGAAAGGGTCAAATTGGGGTAGATTCCCGCGGGGAAGACGGTGGTGACGTCAAAAACGTCGTGCGATAAGCCAATTTTGCTGCTGTTGAGGTGCTGCTGGCCAGAGCGTAAAGTGAAATAGATGGGGACGACGTAGTCGAGAATGATGGTGATAAACGTGCGTTGCGCACGAAAAAGATTGGGCGTTGCGCTCAAATAATAGATAGCCGATGCCGTTGCAGCATGTACGGGGAGATGGCGGCGATGTGTAACGTTGCGTCGGGGAGGACGTAGTAGGAGGTAAACGTGCGTTGCGCACGAAACGTAGGAGGTAAACGTGCGTTGCGCACGAAAAAAAGAAGAAGATTGGGTGTTACGCTCAAATAAACAATAGCCGATGCGGTTGCAGCATGTACGGGGAGAAGGCGGCGATGTGTAACGTTGCGTTTGTGCCGGCCGGTTGGATGGGTAGCAACGTTGCGTCATTGTATATACCGCGTTGCGCGGGATCCGAATGATAGCGAAAAAGAACGTGAGCAGCCACCAACTAGTTGTCAGGGTTATGACCGATGACATATGTGTCATACATGTCATACGTGTCATACCTGTCATACATGTCATACCATGTCATGTCATGTCATGTCATATATTATTATGACAGTCGACAGTATGGTCGATCATGACTGTACAGGTCGAGTCGCGTCATACATTTATGACAGTCGTCAGTACGGTCGACGATGACTGTACATGTCGCCAGATGATTATGTCATATCATCAGGCATCCCTGTCATCGAGAGTTCGTATGTCGAACTCAAAGATGGCAAAGCAAAGATACATCTTGGAAACAAACCAAGAATCATCTTTAGCTTTCAGCATGCGCAGAACTCGCATGTGCAGCATGAACGAACTAGTCGTTATTACCATGCTGGTCGTTCAACCTACGTCTCGGGTTCACAACCCAATGGCGGTACCATCTAAGATGATGGGTGACGTAGGTATAAAAGTAAGGAAGCGTTGTGCTTCAGCAGATCTTCTACGGAGACTGCAACTCACAACCCGCTCATAAGTTGTGCGCGTGTTACTGTTCAATAACACTGCACTATCTTATTATATCATATATTTCTTAAGGCTCGCGTCAACGTCCTTATCATTGGTATTCGATCGTCCAGGCGAGAAACGAGAACTCAAGTGTGAGTGCAGCGTAGATATCAAAAATTTTGTGTATGCAGGTTGCGGAGCGCGAGTAATATCTGGCGTCGCGATCGCATAAACATTGATATACTGCATATACTGACCGCTGTATAAGCGAAGATAGTGCGCGAGGATATATCGACGCATTCGCATTCGCAGATCGTATACAGCAGCTGATCGTCACCTATACTGCGCGACAAGGTGTGCATGCGGCATACATGCGCGCAGTGATCATATGTATGCGCATATACGATTCGCAGCTGTACAAAAATTCGCAAATGAGATGCGGACGCAGAAATCATCAGCGGAATCAGTATCCGCGCGAAAATTAGCACTCGTATCATGTGCTAGACATACTGCGACGAGATGTGCTCTTAATCATCAGCGCGCACCATCGTGATTTTCATGATCGCAGCAAATCGCTTACTGTACACGATGATTATTTTGCAATTTTTTTATGACGATGTCAGTATGCGAAGTGTCATCAACATACCGTCGTTATCGATACTTGCAATAATCTCTGATTCATCATCTGCGCGCGTCACGGTGTCCTGACAGAATATATGTATACTATCCGGGATTATCCTGAACGGACGCATGATGACAATATACTGCAGCATGCCATATAATACTCTAATGTTTGCTGAGATACTATACTCTATTCACTGTCAGATTATATCAACCTACAATCATGAGTGTGAACTGCATAAATGCTGTGTGAATAGCTTACACACACACACACGCTCAACATGACAGATCATTGAATACTCTGCAGCAACATCATAGTGTGTGCAAAAAGTCGAGTGTGTGGAGATAATAATACCTGCAGCGACACACACACACACACATACTTGCAGTATACACTATCATGAGTATATACTGAGTGCATGCAGCAGATGTGCATTTCACCACCTGTACATTATTATACTGAGCATCACTGTGATTGTGCATGCATTATTCATACAGCTTGATCACGATACCAGCTGTAATGTACATACCAGTTTGATCACGTTAACAACTGGGACACATGGCATCACATCACAATACATTATACAATGCACAAAGCATACTGCAGTGCATGTAAGCTATATTGGAACCCATGTAAGTGTAAGGTGCCTGAAGGTGATCTTAACACCATAATTAGCTCGACATGCTCTGACGAAGGATTTGGGATGAGCATGTTCGTTCTATGGTGGATCACTGAATGGAATGCTCACCGGAACTACATGTGAAATAAATCAAGCAACTCATTATTGTAAATGAGAGTATACAGGATTACAATAACCCCTAAGCTGATATATATATCATGCTAGATTTATTCAGTACATAGTATACAGATCATCCTGCATGATAAATCATCTTGGTGTATTGTAATACCAGAAGTCACCTACATACAAGTGTGTATAGTAAATAATTCACACACACACTTACAAGTACTAAATCAGCAAGTACCTACACGATGCACACACCACTGACACTACTATGTATAATGACATTCACTGACTCAGTAAGTGAAATGATGCTGGACTTCGGGTTTAGGCTTAGTTATTATGGGCTCTGACTAGCCCCTAGCCTGACCCTGCTTCCGGTTCGTGTCCGTGACATCCTAGCACTGTACTGTACAGTAGTACAGTACAGTAGTACAGTCATCGTTACTGTCTGGGTTTCCGAGAGCATAAAGCTCCGGCCAGACACAAGTTATGTGATCATTCAGTTTCATGCTTAGCAAGCTTAGCCGGACAGCGTATCTGTCTTCCTCGCAGGTTATAGGCCGCACCGGCTTTCCGGTGATTCTGATGATGGCACAGCGCCTTGCTGTTGCCATGTTCGGCTAAGTAGGACGTAGGAGGGGTTGAGCGCCCACTTGGGCGGTGGTGAATTACGCTTGCGGTATGGCCTTTTGATTTGGCAGTGATGGCGGCACGCTTTGTGCCCGCCTTCGCTGCGCAGGAGATCGGTTGTTGACGGATTATTTTATTTTACAGAAGCATCGTCGCAGCGAGAGTTATTCTGCTTCGTGCGCCGCTGGCTCCGGCGAGGTCGTTCCACACGTGGCTGAATTTTGGCCGCTCTCATGGTTACGCTTACGACCTGTGGTTTTTTATCCAGACGGCTGGGACTTCTACAGTACATCTGGCCGCTGTAAGCGTTCTCTCGCCATCCCCCTGTTCAGCTCAACCCTCTCCCCTGTCTATCTATCATGGTTATCACAACGAGCAACTTGACGCGGTCTCGCGTCCGTAGATTAGAGACTATTTTCGATGATGTGGGTGCGCAACATTCTGCGACGCCGCACACCCCGCAGCTGCCAGCTCCGACCACCGCGGCTGCGAGGGAAATTTTGGACAAATGTAAGCAGCTAGCTCGTGAGAATTTCGACAGGAAGGTTGCAAAAACCGTTGCCACGAAGATCCTTGGGGACAAATCAGAGCGCTTCGCTGGCACAGAGACCGACGCAGTTGACATTTTTTCACAATTAATGCATGAGCTGCGCACACAGTTTTTGTTACAGTCGCAGGCGTTTGCTCCCCTATTTGACTTGACTGACATGGCGATTGAGGCGAGACATGAGGCAAATGAGTTGCTGCTTTCGGCTCTGACATTCCTGGCTCGCCCTGGCTCGCCTGCCCGTGACTGGCTTGAGGCCTCTGGGTCTGACGTTCCTGGAGATGGCAAGCGCGCTGCCCTTGAGGTAGTGCGCATGCTCCAGGAACGCTCGGAGCCCTTTGACTCTTTTGAGTTGCTGCTGGCGGTCCGCATCCCCAGCAGCAAAGATCCTGACCGTGGCATCCGCGAGTTCAATGGCCTGTTGCGGGACGTTCAGCGTTCCCACAACTTGCCAGAGGACGCGGTGAAACGGCAGTTTCTGAAGGCTCTCGGCAATTCGGCTTTGTACCGTGATTTGGCTAATTCCCTGGCTCGGGCTGACCAGCGGCAAGGAGTGTCTCTCTTGACTATTCAGGCTCGTGTGCGGGAGCAATTCCGCCATGGCCTGCAAGTCTCTGACACTCCTGTTTCGGCTTTGTCATTCGGCGATGGCGCGTCTGACTTAGCTGCGGCGTTGTCCAGTCTGCAGAAGCAGCTGGAGCGCATGCAGCAAGACATTCGTGACCTGAAGCGGCAGAAGCGGGAGGGGGCGCCGCCTGCGGGCAAGCACCTTACCCGCTCTGCTGCTAAGCATCATCGTGCTGGTGTTAAACCACTTGGCACCGCTCCTCTTGTCTCGTTTGACAAGAAGAGTGGTGCCTTCGTGCCCCACTGCAAGAATGCGGTGTGTGCACAAAGTGGTTTGAAGCACTGGCATGCTGAATGCCCCAACGGCGGTCTTCACTCTGCCCACTATTGTGGTGCAGTTGAAGACTACGAGTCTGACTGCTTGGCTGTTCGTTTCCAGCGTTTCTATGACGCGGGAGATGAGCACGCCTTCGAGTCACTCTGCACGATGGAGGGTCGCCCAGAGGTGTGCGAGCTGTCGGCGCATTCCTTTGTGCCGGCTGAGCCCACATCTCTGAGGCACTTTCAGGATGCGGCGGCTTCCGCTCGGGATGCGGCGGCTGACGATGACGGCGAGGCTCACTTCCCTCTGGCCACGTTCCACTCGGATGCACGGGGTTCGATTCCGCCACCGCCTGCGGTTCGGGATCCCCCTGCACTCGTGGCTGGTGGTGTGCCTACGGCTCATGACCCACCAGTGGCTGTGCCTGGCTCTCTCGGCTTGCATGGTTCTATCCCATCGCTCCAGCTTGGCGGCTCTGCACCGGCTCCGCTGTTCGCTGGCATGACGATTGAGACTTCTGAAATTGGCTCTGAAGGCTCTGACAACGACCAAGGCTCTGACGATGGCTCTGACGGCGGACGGCAAGTGGCTTTTGACTCCTTCGGCACTCCTGACCAGGGCTCTGACAGGGGAGCATCGCCACTTGCGGCTCCGGTGTACCGTCCGCGGGCTCCGCCGAGCTTTCTCCGATGTGCGATGATGTCTTCGGTCCTCTGCTGCTCTCTGTTGGCCAGTGCTACGGCATCTCTGGTTGCCGTGGGCGGTGGTGACAGGGGCCTGGTTGAGCCCGGAGTCACCGTCCATCGGTCTACTGGAGGTTTCTTTGCTTCGGATCCGCCGCTTGGCTTTCTGGACATCCGTGATTGGCCGCCCGACGATCGAGTTCTGTTTTCATCTCTTTCTTCAAAGTTCACAACACCATGGGAATCAATTTATCAGAATTCTTCAGTGGATTTATTCTCTGCTGTGGGACCACCTTGCCCACTTGGGTCTGGTGGTGTTCAATCGGTGACAGACAATTTGCAATTCACTTCGGGACTCTTCTGTATTTGCATCCCGACCGCTGAACTCGGCTCTGCTGACCAGCCTCAAAGTGGCTGAGTTTTCTTGGCATTCATCCTGGTAGCTTGATTAGCTTTAGCCCAGTAGTGGGATGACCGGGTCAAGACCCCGGCACCCAGCTAGAAGTGATCGGTTTCCACCGAAGTGAATGTTAGGTGTTTGTTTATTGTCACGTGGCTGTATACCCTGTACCTGCCTTGCTAGGTAGTCACGCCCACGGGTGGTGTGCTGGACTTCGGGTTTAGGCTTAGTTATTATGGGCTCTGACTAGCCCCTAGCCTGACCCTGCTTCCGGTTCGTGTCCGTGACATCCTAGCACTGTACTGTACAGTAGTACAGTACAGTAGTACAGTCATCGTTACTGTCTGGGTTTCCGAGAGCATAAAGCTCCGGCCAGACACAAGTTATGTGATTATTCAGTTTCATGCTTAGCAAGCTTAGCCGGACAGCGTATCTGTCTTCCTCGCAAATGATCAACTATAATGTCAACTATGTGCATGATAATATAGATACCATCCGACAAACACATGTGCGTGTTGGATGTCAGTGATGGCGATAGCTAAGGTAAACAGGATAAAACTACATGCTGAAGGGCTGGATGGAGAATATCTCCAGACCCGAAGGCATTATACAATGCTCAAATAAGCAGCTGGTCACTGCTGAGCATTGTCCATTCGTCTCACATATCAGCTGGAGCAACTACAACAAGTACATTGCATTATGATAGTTGATTCAGAATTGATCAGCTCAATTTGCATGTAACATACAGATCAGTTTTCACATGATTTCTGACAATAGTGTAAAGGACATTCACACACACATAAATGTGTTGTGTGAAGTTGCTGTGATTGTATCCAGCAAAGTCCAGATTTGTTCCAAATGAGATATATCACTTTGATAAATCTTAAGAGCACAGACCTATGCTCAAACAAATCATAGGTTGAGAAATATCGCTAAAGTGGCTGTTTCCACTTAAGTTGATTAATATATACATAACCAGAAAAGTACATTTGCTGTGCATGGGTTTAAATCAGTAAAACCCAGAATGTTGTCAACTGTAAATGTTGATATACAGCACAACTCACTTATTTGCTATAAAAAAATGTCATATGCAAAAGTGAAATTCCTTGTAATGATTCTGTACTTACATTTCACATTTACACTGAAATATGTCACCACAACAATATTTCAGACAGCTCGGAAAAAAGCTGTAAAATAGGTGAAAAAGCTCCACGTTTAATTTCAAAATGAAAAATGTGTGCCCATTTTATGTAAGATTATGATTTTATACCTATTAAGGTATCAGAAAATCATAATGACACATGTCATATCAGTGTGACACCCTAAAATATTAGGTGTTGAATATATATGGGTAACGTTATTGCTATGGCAATAAATCGCTCAAAATGCTGTACGTAAAACACATTTTAAAAATTTCGGATTGATTTTTTTTTGATAAAATGAATGTTTATATATCAAATATCAATCCCTGATTTATGCAGCATGTGTAACGCCCTGTAACAACCCTAAAATTAAATGTGTGTAACAGGGGTGTAACGTACCTCCTAAAACACACTTTACGTTTATGTGGGTATTAAATGCAGTTTTGCTTAAAAATCATTGCAAAAACATCATACTGCTTATTTTTTACCTGTATTAGGGTTACTGATATCAAGTAACACCCTAATCACCATATTGAGTAACAGGGCCACTGTAACCACATATGCCCTAAAATGCCAGTTTTATTTCGAAAAACTTCGTTTTTTGGCATTATTATATCATGCTAAATCATCACAGACATGATAATACTGTGGGCAACAACCCAAAAACTGCAGGGCTACAACCCAAGGACTGTAGGGCTGCAACCCTAAAACTGTATGAGCTGCTTTCTATAAGGACTGCAAGCTATAAATATAAGCTATAAGGTATATAAACAACTGACTGCCTATGTATTCACACTTCCTCAAGGGGGGAAGAAGGTGGATAGGATTCACACATATCCATTTCATATTCCGATCTCGTGATTTCTGATAGATTGCTTTTGATAAAATCACTGCATCCACAAATAACGTTGAAATCTGTACAACGTTAAATCCACTATCACTAATAAAGTGTAAACTTGGATGGGAAACTATATCCCAATGACTATAAGTTGACTCTTGCTCAGCATTTACATTCTCGAGTAAGTTTGGAATGCTGAACTATATACATAACATATAACCTGATACCATGCTTAATTGCATTTCCTGGATCAGAAGATGATAGTTATATAATGTATATATATATATATCCCACCAGATATACTTTGGCACTATAGCTGTATATAAGAGTGGGAAGGACAAGTGCATCGCTGTAAGACTGGTTGATGTAGTCCCAGTGCTGAAGGCAGAATTTGGCACCTGAATAACAGCTGATAACTGTTGGTGACCATCATGCAAGACCTTCCAAGCGTAACTCCTTTGATCCTAAGATGCAAGTGAATTGTTCATAAATGTTGACATCACATAAAAGCATTCTGATAAAAACCCTATATATTCATATGAGATGTCGTCACTACAATGACATGCGGGTTTTTGAATCGTCGAAATAAGTATAACTCCGATGAATTCATTAGTACAGAATAAGCTGTTGAGATTATTCTCCGGCTGGATTGCAATCATTCACAATCCCTGTACATTCCGGTGACAAAATATTGCACTGGACTGATCACCACATTGGTATAATCTGTGATATATAAGTCACCAGAGAAAGCATTGCAATCAGCACAATGTTGTCTAGACTCACAAAGATGAGTAACATATATTATCAGATGTAATAAACAGAGGCACAATGTGACCTACGCTAAAATCGCGTATGCTCGGGCACTGTATTGTGACCTGCGCTAAGATCGTGTATGCATGGACACAACATGACTCGTGCCAATGACGTGGACATATTTTTTGCCACGACATCACATCTGAAATCAATGAATCACTCAGAGAGAAGGTGTTGACATCAGTATACCACCATTATATATATAGTCATGAGGATTTTAAAGAAGACATAGTCTCTCCGATATTGAAAAACATGGTACATATATATATATATCCATGCTCTCTGATCATATATTGACATCCCACAGCATACGATAATGGTAATAGCAAACCACTTCGCTGCTGGAGGGTAGTGTTGTATTTTATACAGCACGTGCATGGGCACTATATGACCCACGCTGATGACGTGAATTCGGGCTGCATCCCAAGAACTGCAATGCACCTTCGGTGCAAGGGGCTGCATCCCGAGAACTGCTATCCAGCTTCATAGTAAGCTATCACGTCATCACATAGAGGTCGGACCTCTGTTGTATTTAAACGGCGCTTGACAACCGCCTAGCAATACACTTCCTTGAGGGGGGAAGATGGTAAGCTAAAAATACAACTAAAACCCAAATAAATAATAAAGACAAATAATAAAATAAAACAATTAAGTTGCATCATCGTTTTTGCTTTGGTAAGCCTGACTATATACAGTCAAACCATGCAGAACTCCATGAAGTTGACACATATAAGTATCAAACATTTCTAAGGTCATCAGCCATGACATACATATGAGCTTGATTTTGAAGACCTAGACATTGTATACATCTGGTCTAGCATGTATCCAGACTAGAATTGTATATTGACACGGTGCAAGCACTATAGCCTCTGCCACCGATGATCATTGAAAAAGGGCAACCATTCTTGATATTTCATACATATCATCTGATTGTATCATTAAAGGTGTCAAGAGTACTCAATGCAATATGCAGGCTACAGCCTGAGTACAACACCTAAAAAGGTCAAAGCCACTGAGCTGACCAATGCAGCATAAATGCTAGCTACCTTGAAGGCTATACAATAAGCCTATTGCCCTTATGTCTTGATATGTATCCGTGTATTGGCATCTCTTTGAGGTAATTATGCCTACTGAATGAGCCATACCAACCATCTTGTCTTCATTGATCATTACATATCTGATCATATCGCCATTGAGAAAAGCCTATTCTGTGAGATTATATATCACGAGACATTTCATTAGTGCACATTAAACAATTGAAGTGCAACAAAGATCATCAGCTCTGCATCATACCAAAAGGTTGAGTTGTTGTCAATTGATTTTTTAGACACCATTTCTCAGAGGTCTATTCATCATAAAAGACAGAGTCTGTGCAATCATGGCTATTCAGCCTCCGACATAGCTGCATAGCTATTTAGCTTATGGTCCCAACCGTTGTTAAGCAGCCTCTACGCTATATGGCTGAAAAGTGGCAAGCAATCTCTTCGGTCATTCTTGGGCATAGAGCAATCAAGCACAGCCAATCCAGGATGTTTATCCCAAAATTCTCTACGAATTATTCATATCTTCTATGTGTCATATGAAACAACCAATATACCATCCTATGATGAAAGTCATCTCCTTCAGTGGTGATTTTGCATAAGTGACTTTCTTGCTGTTTATTTTCTTCTCATGCTGCAGGTCTGCTGCATCTCTGTGTGATTCGTCCTCGATGAAAGAACAAGACATGTTGAAGCCAGTTTTGCTTTTGGATGAAGAAAGCTCAGAAGATGAAGTTACCAGCAAGTTTCGTAGCTGGTACAACGTTCCGGATGTAGCAGTAGCAAAGAGGCGCTTGCAGAATAAGAAAAACGCTGAGCGTGATGCCAAAAGACGTAAGAAACAATGTCCTCAGTGGATGTTGGATAGTCAATGGTAGCTCTAGCTAGAAAAGTACATTAGATTCAGATTCTGAACATTCAAATGGACTTGAATGCACTCGGGTTTGTACTGAGTTGCAATTGTCCAAAGTTTTCACTCTGACATCATTGCTTATTGTGGAATAGCATACAATGGTATAAACCATCCACATATAGATTGACACCATATTTGTAATTTCATAACATTTTGGCACATAAGACAAGCATGCTTCATTAAGAAATGAAAACTCTTTGAAAGTTCATTCTGGAATGTTTAGAAATTTGTTGCCTCATCCATTAGGCCACGAAGTCTTGGAAAACCCGCAATCTGCATACGGTCTCCAAGCACAGTTCATCCTCATTCTGGAAAGTGACAGAAATTTTATAGTCATAAAACAAGTCACAATTCTATCGGATTGAAATGACACATTCACCATTCATACTTCTTTATCATAACAAGTCTCTGAATAGTGTTTGCCCAAAAATAAAATGGGCACTATTGAGATAAGTGATCATGTGCTGAAGAATATACACATATCACTAGGCAATGCCATGTTCTATTCATAATGAAATGACATGTCAGCCATCCATCAACTACGAAAATATAACTCGTAGTAATTTGTTGTCATTACGGACACTTCATGATCGACTCTCCATTAGCTTCGATACCAAAGTTAACTTCGGTACCATCACTGATTTCTTTGTTCATCATGACAATCATTTTCCAGAACCATTGTCTAAAATTGGGTACACTATATTGACCCTAAACTGACAAAGTATGTGGGCTGCAACCCAACGACTGCATTTGACATCATCTGGCATTTGCCACATTCAAAAACGTCAGGCATATTGCCAATATGACGTAGAGAGAATCAATGTTCAGATTGACATTGTTACCTCTAAAGCATTCGATGAGTAATCTCAGTCTGATTCTCTATCAAATCATTTTTCACATAACATAATGATTGAATAACATCCTCCATCACCATCTGATTGGTTTGATACATCTCTTTTTGCGAGGGGGAGGAAGAGTATAGATTCATTCATTTTCATACAGCTGCCACACCTTACATCATTGTGATTTTGCTTGGAAAATTAAAGATCTTATCAAAAGTTCCAGCATCTGTGTATAGCAGCCATAAAATTGATGACACGGTACATCATGCCGATTGAAACATCAAATGAAGTCTTATTTGACTTACTAACACATGAAGTTCATTATGAAGAAATCATAGATGCATATTTCTCCGGCTCTATCATATTATATGAAGGGCACTGATAATGGAGAACGATGGTTTTTCAAAGGTGAATAAGCTATATTGTAAGCTTACGACCATCACTTTGACGTCAACAGCCTGAGATGCTGATTGTCGAAATTCAAGAGTTGAAGGATTCGATGAATCAACCTTGATACATGTGTTTTGATTGACGAATTGTTGATCCATGGTTTCTCCCCAAATCTAGAGAAGCTGGCACACAAGTTGTTGCCAATGTCTTAAGGAAAGCATCTGAGCAAAGGATTGCTAGTTGTGCCATCAGGCATCGAATTCCATAACAGAAAAGCCGAGTGAGTAAATCCGCCACTCTAGCTATTTGCCCGTCATTCCTTCCAGGTTCACGACAAGAGACAATTCATCAAAGTCATACACCAATGCATAAATCACATGCATGGTTGCACAGTTTGTATCCGAATGTCATTCCATCAAAGTTAAGCATCTTGACAGTAATTCTGGCCAACCAAAAGCCTTCCTGTCTTCGGATATCTTGAGCATTCTCATTTCCAGTTCCATTATGGACTAGGAAGCATCATGACTGTGCCTCGCCAGGACACTAATCCTCAAAGCCGCACACTTGAGGCGAGCCTTATGAGACAGTGACCTTTGGCTTGTGGGGCGTCAACCCCTTATCAAATCCTGAACACTTGTTAACACCTGGATAAATTTATCATGATGCAACTTAAGTGGGATTATAAGTTCCACATAATCATATTGTCTACGTATGCTGAAGGCATAACTACCGCATATGGTTACAATAGGTCGCAGCTTCTATAACATTGTGGCTTCTAAGTCAAAAGCTGATAGCCAATGACTTTTTGCCAAAAATTGCCAACCATATAAAAATCAGGCCATGGAAACATGTACCCAAGAGGTTTTCGTCCATCGGTCACATATATATAGCAGGGCTGCATCCCAAGAACTGCAGGGCTGCATCCCAAAGACTGCGATGCACCTTCGGTGCAATGGGCTGCAACCCGAGAACTGCAGGGTTATATCCCTAACATTTTTTACCCTGCATCAAATTGATATGACAGGAGCAGGAATTGATCCTTCCTTGCTAAAGGTGTAGTGAGCCTTGTTCAAAATCATACCCTTGCACAGATACGCACACATGCGAGATATCATATCTGTGGATAAATAAAAACTGCTAAATGCTACCTTTGCCAAAACCGTGGTTTGTCATCGGATTCTTGGCCAGTCATCCGAAGCTACCGGAGATAATGACTGAGGTAGAAGGAGTTGTGATCCTAAGTTGTGCTTGACAAACATGACTAAATAAATTTCACATTAGTACGTGGCGAATTCATTCTCACTCATCGCGATAGATGTTCGTCAAAGCGTGCGTACTGGACAAAAATATTGAGGAGTTGAGCAGACCGGTTAAGGATTATAAGTCCAATTCCGTTAAGCAGGGCCGCTCCGTTTGCATTAAAACAAGCCCCTTTGTTCGTTTATTATCGAAATCGGGCTCCCCATCACCGCCTAGGATCCTCCAAAGTAGCTTAAGGAGGGGAGGAAGAGTTGGGTGCACTATATCAGGCCGAGAATCGTTCGAATATAATTCGTTATAATCGTGGGATCATCGATCGCGCAAAGGCGACGACGGCTAGCGCAAATAATCCGTAACGTAGACTTCGGATGCTTTGAATCGTCTAGCACATACATGATAACGTGTGGATCAATCAGTAATCCAGCGTAGGATTGTATCGCGAAAACGCTCTTCATTGAACCTTGGAACGTCACTCAACGATACGATTTCCGGAAAGGTGGGCTGCATCCTAAGGACTGTATGGCTAAAATGCCTAAGGTGAGGGACTAAAGTGGACTCAGTTCCCCCCAATAACCTAAAAACACCATGAGGGACGCCTCAAATCGGTGTAAGAAGACTGGTACCAGCAAGAAGCGACAACAACAAAGACATCAAAGACATATACAAAGGTATGCCCGTTGTGAGGTCACAACTCTCTTAAGAGGGGAGATCTGTCAGGGTTATGACCGATGACATATGTGTCATATGTCATATGTCATACGTGTCATACCTGTCATACCATGTCATGTCATGTCATATATTATTATGACAGTCGGTCATGTCATATATTATTATGACAGTCGACAGTATGGTCGATCATGACTGTACAGGTCGAGTCGCGTCATACATTTATGACAGTCGTCAGTACGGTCGACGATGACTGTACATGTCGCCAGATGATTATGTCATATCATCAGGCATCACTGTCATCGAGAGTTCGTATGTCGAACTCAAAGATGGCAAAGCAAAGATACATCTTGGAAACAAACCAAGAATCATCTTTAGCTTTCAGCATGCGCAGAACTCGCATGTGCAGCATGAACGAACTAGTCGTTATTACCATGCTGGTCGTTCAACCTACGTCTCGGGTTCACAACCCAATGGCGGTACCATCTAAGATGATGGGTGACGTAGGTATAAAAGTGAGGAAGCGTTGTGCTTCAGCAGATCTTCTACGGAGACTGCAACTCACAACCCGCTCATAAGCTGTGCGCGTGTTACTGTTCAATAACACTGCACTATCTTATAATATCATATATTTCTTAAGGCTCGCGTCAGCGTCCTTATCACTAGTGGTAACCCATAACCTGAAAGAAAGTGTGAAATATATATATAGTGAATATATATATGCACGCAGGCAAAGAAAGCTGTGCAGTGATGCACACGGGTTTCGCAGCAAAAAAGATGGGATAATAAAATAACTTGGGTGTTTTATTATCGGTCGGCTGGCAAGATGCAAGTGACACCACAGGGCGAGGGTCGACACAGGAAGAGACAGTCACCCCCAGTTTATGGGGGGGGCGAAAGTCTCTCTCCATGACCATGATTGGCTAAGCAGCCGCTTGAAGAGGTGGTGCGCACTTGCGCGTTTGGGTGCGACTAGGATTTGAGACATGGCTTTACGGTAGACGTCTTTTGCGGCTGCGAGTCATGGGCACCGCGCGTTGCTATCGCTCGATTTTGGCAATGTTCATCTACGTTATTTTACCTGCCCTGATCCCGCTGGTTTACGTATTTTGGCCTGGTGCTCCGGACACCTTCGACCACGACGACATCTGCAAGTGCCCCACGCTCGTTTCGCCTCTCCGCACGTTCTGCCATCGCGCCTACCCTCCATTTCCGCCACGACACCCAAACGTGCAGCCGCGCATCATCTTTTCTCGGGCTTTCAAGAGTATGGCAGCATCTACAAGAGCTCGCAAGCGCCTATTGAGTGATTCCGACTTGGACGCCTCAATACGGCTTCTGGATGCGGTTCAGGACACCCCAACCGCTAGCAACCCGCCTATGCCCTATGGTACCCCCTGCTATTTCCAGCAACACCGACGTTGTTGTCGCGTAGGTTGCAGAAGAACCTTGTCGACCAGCATGCAGCGGTTGACGCGGTCTACAAGGGGCGCTTACATCGGGCTTGGGACAAGGGTATCCGCGAGGATATCCTTGGTTCCAAGAAACATCATTATCGTGGTACCGACGACACCGACCGCTTGGCCAAACCAAGAATTTTTTTTTAAATCACCTATATTTTTTTAACCCATTTTTCGGTGTACCACCTATATTTTTTTGCCAATTTTTTTGGCATGCCTATATTTTGATGAAATGTTCCCCCCTTTTTCGGAGTTGCTGAGCCCTAAGCGAGCCGTTGCGCGAGGCGCGGAGGTGCGGAGGCACGGAGGCAGGGAGGCAGGGAGGCGCGGAGGCGGGGAGGCGAAATAGTGTGTCGCGGTGAGATGATATGTCGCGGTGAGATGATATGTCGCGGTGAAATAATGTGTTGCTGTGAGATGATATGTCGCGGTGAGATTATATGTCGCGGTGAAATATTGTGTCGCGGTGAGATGATATGTCGCGGCGAAATAATGTGTCGCGGTGAAATAATGTGGTTACATTTAAAACAGGTTATTACATTTAAACAGGTTATTACATTTTCAACAGGTTATTGCATTCAAAACAGGTTACAGTACTCACTCGTATTTAAGAATATCTAGTATAGTGTTCGTGGGCAATATATACCCGCGTATGATTAATCTACTACGTACTCTCAAGCAAGGCCTGGTATCATTCTTTATTCGTGATATTGATACATTTTTGATAGCTAAGTCTATATATTGATATGATACTGATAACTAAGCGAGCACATCGATACGATACTAATAATCAAAGCGAGGCTAATATTGATATGATACTGATAACTAATTACTTGTATCAATATGATGCCAATAATTAAGTGGATGTTATCGATATGATATGATGATTTTTTGGGCCAAAAGAATATCATGATAAGTTCGCAGTGGCCTCGTCGTCGTGCTCCTTGAAATACTCCACCAGAACATCGCGTACATGGTCGTCATGTTGTCGCTGCAAGAGGAACTTCTCCTTAGCTCCAAGATGCTTGGCGCTGAGCACGTGGATCTTCACGGATTGCTTCAAAAGAGATAATGTCTCTTTGCAACATCCGCAAAAGAGCTTCCCCGCCGAGACACGCAAATACTGGTTGGGGAATTGGGTGATACGCTTGGAGGGTTCGATCTTCGGCTCCTTCGTGGTGCGTGCACCCCCTCCTGCACGCTTCGTTCCAGAGGGGGGTTTCTTCAAAGGCGCCCTTTCTCTCTCGTGCGCTGCTAAAGAGAGCTTGGTTCGCGGTCATGCGTGTCCTCCCGGTCCGATGAGTCATGTAGGTGTACTGGGCGGAGCGGAGTTGTCGTGTTGGTGTTCTCCTCCAGCTCAGAAATATCGAATCCCGAGTCTGACTCTGAAGAATAATCTTCGACCAGCATGATGAAGATGGGTTTTTGCAGCCTGGTTCGGTCGGGTGTGAGGTGCGTGTTCTGTTGGGACAGTCGACACAGAATGAAAGAAGGGAAGTCGAAGTGCGGCGACAGCGACATCGACAGCCGACAACCGACAACCGGCATGTCATGTCATGCCATGCTCATGTCACGCTAGTAGCCGTGACACAGTCAGATTTTCGACGATTTTGAGGGAAATTTTGATCGATGAGATTCCAACTTTAAAATTTTGATCTGGGGGGTGATATTTTCCCAACGGACCCCCTATATTTTTCGAAATTTTGACATTTTTTTTGTGCTGAATTTTCACCTATATTTTGAATAAAATTTTGAAAAATTCTTGGTCGGGCCAACCGACCGCCTCTCCGAGTTGGTGGTGCAGCTTCGGACCGAGTTTCAGTCCGTTGGGCTGGACTTGGCCCCCTTTGACCTCGACGACCCCACCTCTCTGATTATCAGGGCACATATCTTCCTAGAATGACTCTCGGCCCGGAATCAAGAAAAACACGTGTTTTTGCTTATTTTCAAATGTTTTCCATACTTAAGGATGCAAAATCGACCGGCCCGCTTTCGGCCCGGAGCTCTTTTTGGGCGCTGCTCTCGGCCCCGGGCCGGCCAATCCCCATAAGATATGTGCCCTGCTGATTATCGAGAAAGTTAATGGGCTCCTCTATGACGTCTTGGCCCTCGTCGTGGAGCGGAACTCCGTGGCTGACACCTGGCTTCGGGGTACGGATTCTTCTGCTGACCGTGATGGACGTCGCGCTCTCATTGACATCGTCAAGGGGAGTGTGCCGGCAGCCCTACGCGAGAGCCACCAGCAGGAGCACGCGGCTCTTCGTTATCCCGCAGGCGTTGACCCGCAGCCGATCTTGGCTCGTGAGCAACCTCTAGTGCGGGATAACCGCGCTCAAGACTGGCGGCCCGCCGACGAGACCCGCAAGCTCTCGCTTTACAACCGCCTCGACCCAATCTTCTACGCGGCGGTGAAAATGCGTTATCCGCTTGCCGGTCAGTGTGTGTCACGGTCCTGGATGGATCAGATGTATGGCACGGTTGTTATTGAACTGTAACAGCAACGCGCAAGAGTTTGGTGGGTATGAGTGCAGCAGTCTGGGGACCATAAGTGCTTGCTTGAGCCCGATGTTCCTCATATACTCTAGTGCTCTCACGCGTCGCACGCGTTACCACCATCGGGTTGTGAACCCGAGAGCACTAGGTGAACTTGACGCATCGGCTAGACGATATAGCCATTGATGCTCGCATGTTGTGCTGAAATCTGTATAGGCAGCCCTGACTGGGAGTCCCGGTCAGGCCCCTACGACAGATCCCTAGGACCAACACTGGACTGCTGACTGATCTGTAGGTTCGTACTGTGACACACGCTGTGTCACAGGTAGGCTAGACTCCGAGACCGTCCGAGACCGTTCCGGGTATATCTAGCTTAGGGTTTATTTATCTACTTATACAGTTTATCCACACGAGTGCGGGACTATATGATATCTGGTGTACTAGGATATTCTGGTATGTTGTTCAGTGCATGCTAGAAGCGAAGATGCGTCTTGACAGAACGAGTCAGTTCGTTCTTTCAAAGATGTATCTTGCTTCGCCATCTCGATGCCATATACTTGGCCTCTCGATATACATATGGCACGCACCTTAGGTGGATGACAGACATTCTGACTGTAAATGTCATAGTCACCCGTACTGACAATACTTGACGTTTATATGTCATTATGACACATGGCATGACATGACAGGTATGACATGTATGACACATATGTCATCGGTCATATCCCTGACAGTGTGTATTGCTTTTTTTTTCTTTACGGCCCGCAACAAGCAAATCCACTGGGCCGCTTTCGGTCAATACGGTCGATCTCCAAAAGTGCCCGCCGCAGGCGCAAAAAATAATTTTAAGTATGGTGATATTGTAAAAATCGCATAAGTTTGCATAAATTTTGCTATTTTCATGTTAAACGTCACGGCCCGCACCCATACATTCCTCCGGCCCGCATGCGGCCCGGAGTGGCGAGCTACGGCCCCGGGCCGGCCCGCCACGGTAAGCAATATACCCTTTTGCGGGTGACCTCGGCGGTGTCTCTCTCCGCTCGCTCCAGGCTCTCGTGGTGGCCATCTTTCAGGCCTGGGCGCAGTCGGACGATGGGGTGGCGGCACGTGAGAAGCAGGTGCTCGGGACGGACGGTAAGCCATCCGCTCTGGTCACGTCGTCGGAGTACGCGGTGCTCCTTGAGTAGATTGCGGCCTTGAAGGCCTTGGTGCGTGGTGGCCGTGCGGGCGGGGGGGCAGCAACGGAAAAATATTTAATTTAGATTATTTATTGCTGATTTTAGATTAACTCTTTTTCATGTTGATTTTAGATTAAGTTTTCTTGATGTCATCCGGCTATGACCGGTGGTCCTTTTCACGACTCCTGTTCAAATAATGTGCACACGCAGGTCAAACGCTGTAGTTCCCGCTTGCCATCATGAGGAAGCCTCCAAAAAGCTTTAAGAAGGTTTGTCTCACTTGTGATAATGGTGGGCGCCGTTGTAATAGACACTCCCGGCGTGTTCTGCTTGAAAATAAGGCCCCCCACTATCAACCCACAGCTTTCAAAGGCACTGTATTCGACGAGTATGCCCAAACTGGCTTCCGGCTAAAGTATACACTGTGAACCTATGGGAGAGTGACGATAGTGACGGTAACCCTATATGGGACTTTCATAACCGCTATGTGTATCTCGAATACACGGAGGGTATGCCTTGGGGAGGGGTTATACCTTCACGTGGGAACTGGGGATATTCACCGTGCCAGCGACACTTGTTCTCTGGGTCGTTTCCCTTGTTTCACTACACTAACCATGTTGCAGGGTGGCAACTCGACGATATTATGCAACCTTTCTTATCGGTGTTATACAACCGGGCAAAAAACATGTCATACATGGCTCGATTCTTGTATTGGTTATCACTATTAGCCACTAGGGAGCACCGTAGCGTCCACCATTGCGCAGCGGGCGCTATGCTTACCATTAGGCGATGTGGAAACACTATTGGCAAACTATGTGCAAGTTGTGCTTCAGAAATAACTGTGCACAATAGGGGGTACGTTTTAAGGCAGGATTGGTGTGCTTCAGACGTTTCTACGGGAGTGAGTCTATGCAAACACGTTATGGTTGACTCTAGTGATCTCGCAAAGGCGTACTCCCCTGCCACTGTTGTGATTTAAATATAATGTGGTGGCCAATACACCGGGGCTGGTTCTGTTAGACGCCTGTCATACATTTTGTATAAAGTAACGCAATAGCGCACTCCCTCAAAACCTTCAGAAGCTACTCTATGTTTGCACCGCGCATCGCACTTTAAAACCTTATGGCTTTCAGAGAATTGGAGAAGGGTGCCCTTGCTATCCTCTCTAGGCGACTCCATCTCCAGAACCGCGTTCTTGTAGTTTCCAAGAAAAATTATGTATTGATGTGACACATCTTTTCTGTCCTCGTGTCGTTTCACTTCGCACTTCCCGGCTAGCATGCACGACACATACAAGCACCAATCGCCGTCTCGCTTGTAATCCGCGTCTATTATTTCTAAGATTTGACCTGCTAGGATGTAAAGCTCTTTCTTCTAATACGGCTTGCTTGCACTTGTTAGCGGATCGTCCATGTAAACTCCTTTTTTCTTGTGCCAAGGGTGGGGCGTCCCGAAAGCACATGTGCCATCTAGCTTAGGGGCAAACCCCTCTTGCTGCACTGTTCTCCCCATGTTAAACCACCACCCAACATTCCAACCCTCCTTCCCTCCTTTCTTGCCTTTTGCCTCGTTTGCGCAGCCACGCTCTATTATCTTGCACGTTTGTGCATGCAACGTTGCTTCAAATTCCGTGAGTAGCACCTTTAGCCTTTGGTTATCACTTATGAGCACCGGCCGCCTGTTTCCGCGAATCCCACAAAATAAGTCCTCGATCCTTGAAAGATGCAACGTTGTGCTCTACGCCATCATAAATAAAAGGTACGCTCCCAGCACTTTCCGGGTATCCTCTGTCTTTGTACAGCAATTTGTGAAACTCACTGACACTTTTCTTTAGTAAAACTTTTGTTGTCGCTGAGTTGAAAAAAATATACCAGGCTTCAACTTCTCCTAAACTACGGTCGAACCCCGGATACTTTGCAGGCGGTAGCAAAATCTTTAAGCCAAGTCTTTGGAACGCACTAGCTCTACTATCCCCAACCACAGGACGTTCGAACGAATGCAATAGCTTCAAACACACGATCGAGGCGTTGGATTGAAGACACGCAGCTAACAAAGGTTCGCACTTTCCTCTTGCATATGGCAAGGACGATATTATGATGTCTACTTGCGGGTTGAATTCTTCCCACTTGATTTTCTCTAAGTCTAGGCGTCTTATGCCTTGCGCAGGATGCTTATCGCTCAGAAAGATCGTCTTCGGTTTGAACCGAACTAGGTTGTTGTAAACGTAGCGAGGTCCCTTACCACAGCAAAAATCCCCAATTTTTTTTCCGTGAAACAAACTGCCAATAACTGCTAATAGAGGCGTGTATTGTTGTGCGATTGTGGGATAAAAACTAGTGCCTTTATCACATACCCTTGGTATCGTTATTTTAAATGGTAAATTTTTCATAGGAGCACACCTCGTTGACAACGCACTCCGTTTTCGTTTCGGAAACAACTTCCTCGCGTTGTCGTCGTTTGCATTGTCGTTCGCATTGTTGTCCACAACGCGCTCCGTTGTTTCATACGGTTCAATCTCGTCGCATGTCGCAACCTCCGCGTTCACATTGTTTTGCCCTATGGGTTCAGTAGGTTGGCATACATCGGAGAGTGTTGGCGACTGGTTTGAAAAAAAGATTTCGTCCACCCATGCGTCGTAAGCTACCATTGTATTATGCCTATCACAGCACACTTCGAGCCCGCTGTCCGTAGGCCGGATTGAAGCTAACGCGGAAAAAAATAAAGCCAGTTGACCTTCTTTATCCCCTAAGCCGGTGTTTTTCCCCAGCACTTTGGGACATTCCACCCTTTTGCGAATATATGGTTCGTTGATAGTCCGATTTAACTTTTAAAGACACTTTCGAAAACGCCTCTTCAAGGCGCAATGCACTAGCACGACCTTATCTGGTAAAGCTCAAGTTCCGTGATATTACTTCGTACAATAACATTAAACCCCCAGTTCGACATAGTTCCAATTTGCAACCTAAGCCAAACCCTAATATTAACCCCCCACAACGGCACAAGCACTTGACGATGTATCACACATGTAGCAAACCCTAATTGGGGTAATTGATAGGGTAAAGGGCCATTATATGTTATATCAACACGTGTCAGTTATTGATACATTATTCGACCTTGATTTCTTTAAGTAATGCTTTAAATCCGGAAGTATGAAGCACACGAATGGATGCGCATGAATCGGAGCTTTTCAGAACTGTTTTCAAATATCAATTTGAGTGTCAAATGGCGCCACAAAGTATGTTTGCGTCCCGAAAAGCGCTTGGGTCAGAAATGACCCAAACACCGGCTTAGGGGTTAATTGCATTCTCACTCCCTAAGATATGTACGTAATATGATTTCAACAAAATCAAAAGCTCTCCAACTTTATATTGCGAATACCCATTTCTTCCACCTATGGACTCGAGTTGCGCAGGCCAGTAAATTGGGCGTATCTCTTCGAGCTTTGCATACGGTCCCAATATCATTGCCACTACTCGCCGTAAATCTTGCTTGCTAGGTGCTTTCGGACAGCATACACCGCACTTATCACGAGGCATCTTTTAGTTAGTCACAATCGGTCGTATATCGGCAACTTGTTTCTCAAAATATTTCCCCCTTGCAACTTTCCGAGTCGCGCCAGAAACGGTATCCCAGTTATTCACGGCCGTGAATTCTAGATTCACGGCCGTGAATCTTTCCGAATGGAACCAAAAACCGTTCGATTTTAATCTAACGGTTTTTGGTTCCATTCGGAAAGATTCACGGCCGTGAATCTAGAATTCACGGCCGTGAATACGCATCTCTTGAAGGGGTTAGGCGGGCCCAACAGACAGTGAGCCGCAAAAAAACCAATACCCGCACAATCACAGAAACTGTCGTAGATAACTCTGGGGCCACGTCTTATTATTTAGTACTGAGATGAAAACAGGTCGGTCATATATCCCTGTCATTCACGGCCGTGAATCTTTCCGAATGTAACCAAAAACCGTTCGATTAAAATCGAACGGTTTTTGGTTCCATTTGGATATATGGAATTCACGGCCGCGAATCTGGAATTCACGGCCGTGAATATGCAAGTTAGTGGCGCTTTTATTTCCTTTAGTGAAAGTTGAAATTTATTATAACCCGAACGTAAATCGTAACGACTATGGAACAATCAACACTTGCCGAGATCTGCGAATGCGGACAGTTAAACAAGAAGGGAAAGCTCATTGAATGCAAGCAAGACCCGTCGACTATGGACCACGAGGGCAAACGCTGCACCCGGATAAAAAGAGGCAAGGGCGAGCTGCGATGCGCAAAATGCAGCGGACAGTCAAAGAAACCCGCAAGAGGCAAAGAAAAATATTTGGACGACTTCGATCGTACGCGAGCAATAGGCTTCGCAAACAACTTCGTGGTGTCTTTACCCGAAGACACGCGACAACATCTGGAAAGGCGCTCTTCGCTTATGTGGCGGGAAGCGTTGAACAAGGTGCCGGATTGGGACAAACTTCCTCGCGGAATGGTAACCCTTACCGGAGGAAAGCTAGAGGTGTTTCATGAAACCGCGAAACACGGGGGGGGGGAATATTGACGGACTTCTACGACAACTTCCTCGACGACGAAGATCGGAAGCACTTGAACGTCTTCGTCAACGAGGTGGAGACGCAAGTATTAGAAAAGCTACGTAACTCGTACACCGTCGAGAACAAAGCGTTTTTAATCAACGACAACCTGGTTGCAGAGAATTCGGGGAAGGTCCTCTCGTCCCTAAGGGGGTGGCAACCTTGGCATCTTGACCAGCCGTTGAACCAGCCCCTCACCGAGCCCGCCCAACACTTGGCGATCGTCGCCTACTTGGGCCCATGTTCCCCAACAAGGGTGTGCTCTGCGCCAACCCCGTCGTTGGAAGCGTCGATTGACCTATTAGGCCAATCGACGCAAGAGAACTTGAGGCTGAACTGCGATATAGCTTTCCGTGAGCAGCGCGCTCTAATGCTCCCGAAGGAAACCCTCGACGCCTTCGCGGTGAACGTTGGGGGGAAGGAGAAAGTGGAGTTGGGCGAGTGCGCCGTTGTGGGGGGGGTTCACCAAGGGGTGTCCAATGCGGATGGCACGCCCCGAATAGTGTTCTCCGCCAACTTGGCCTTGAAGGACGTGGCCTCATACGACCCGGATGTGCAGCTTAACCCAGTCAACTCGCCCATCCACTGGGGTTTTCTCGACTTCGCTGCCAAGGAGTACGTCAAGTACTTCCTCGCGGGCACGGACCTCGCCCCCACGGTGGACGATGCCAACGTGAAAGTGCTCAATACTTTGGGGGCAGACGTTATGAAGTGCTTGGACAAAGTCACGAACAAGCGAAGGCGTGAAGCGGAGGGTGCGCGGAAGCGTGGTAGGAGATAAGTAATAGATTAGGCTTAGTGAAATAGGGGTACAATACGTGTATGTCATGCTTAGCCACGTGGAAAAAATATTTACACTTACAAGTTGATATATATTATTACTTGTTTTGGCAATCAAATAATATTTGTTTGTTGTACTTGCTCGTTATCGCTACTAGTCTTTGCTAATACAATAGCGTCTATAACGTATATGGTATAAGATATCGTATTATAGCGTGTACTATATAATAACATATCACGTTGTTCGCATACATACTCCCTTGTGTTCGCATCTTACTATCACTTATCGACCCAAGGAAACTTTGTTAAAGTACGAAACAAGTATGCCCCAACCATGTTGCGACCACTGCGAACGGAAAGCGTGGCTCCGCGCTCGGTTCAACCGGGACTTGCAAGACCTGCAACAAGCTTTCGCCAACAATTTTGAAGGATACGCCGACCACGAGCGGTTCCTTGCAAGGTGGGCGGTAGTGGGTAGGGACCTAGCCGATATTCCCTTGCCACAACCTGACCGGCTCACTTGCAAAAGTTGCTTCAAGAACATTTGGCTACCACATGCTACCACGGATATTTACTTCACCTCCTGGGCCAAGTGGGATTTTTTTATAAAGTAAAGCAAAGTAAAGAGGTTGCTAGATTGATTCAAAAAAATACTTGAGAATAGTGTGTACACAAAATATTAATACTTGCTATTACACTTATGTACACCTGAAGAAAATTGTCTATTCCTTAGCTACGCATAGTCCGCACAACCATGTTCCTGCTGGGATCTTGCTTAGGCTTGGACGCAAGCAAAAAATATGGAAGCCCTTATTGCACACGTCGCATAACAGCATTTCATCTCCGTTGTCTTCTTCACCGCACAGTTCGCACGATAAACTTTTAGGAACTTGCTGCGAGCATCTGGCTTCCATGTCTAGCTCTGCCATCTCGCGCGCTCGCTTGGATGCTTCCCGTTTCAGTTTCGCGGTGATCTTCCCAAGGGGTTGCCTTTTCAAGGCGCCAACCGGTTTTCTCGGGCGTCCCACTTGTGGGTGTCGGCCAATTATGTCGAGATGTTTTTCAAGAGGCGCCTTAAACTTCCCTTTGAATAAGCCAACAGCAATACTACATGCACACGTGACGCTCTCCGCGTAGATAGGGCACATACACCAGTGGTGCCCAAATTCGGTGACGTTATTAGCGTCCAATGGTCGTAAGATCACAAAAGACTTGTAGGTGTTCATGAACTGCTCGAAGGTGACAACCGTCGCAGGAGGGTGTTCAGGGTCGCGCATAAGGGCGAGGAACTTTACCACAAGGGGAGCAATCTCTTTCCTTTTATCCGCGATAGTGGAAGCACTCAACTTCTCGAAGGTCTTAAGGGAGGGAACGACATAGGAAGGACGGTCTGTAACCCCCAAGACGCCGGTCGTGCGCGTCATAAGCTCGAGCATGTTGTTGTCAATCATAAGTAGCGCCTCCCGCCAAATAGCTTGTGTAATAACTGGAGTCGTAGGTATTGGGTGTTGCCCGTCGTAGATCGTCTCCTCGTGCATGTATTTTAGCGCAGAAGGATGGAATACCTCGAGTTGGAGTTGCTTACGCATGGTCATCTCGTCTTTCACGTGTCTATTCACGCACTCGGGACTATTCTGCGTAGATTGGATCCCTTCTGGCATGAAGCCGAGAACCCACCCACCCCACTTGCCCCACCAAGTCTCCACGAACCAGTTGCAAATATACTCTTCCTCACGCTTGTATAGTTCGATGAAGAGCTTGAATGCACTATCACGAGCACCAACGATGGTGATGTTGTGTATATCCGTAACGCCCTGCTTGAAGCCGTTAACGTTATGAGCGTCGTTGAATAGCGCGGTCTTCTCGTTAAGCTTCATCATGCAATGCGACCAACATATCCCTTGCGTAATCTCTTCCGCGACAAGTGTACAGAGGTTCGTAGGTAACCTCAAATGCTCTAGAACATGCGTGATGGTTTCCGGAAGCTTGGCGTTAGCGTTGAAGAAAGCGAGGGAGTGATCCAAAGTATGATAACGAGGTTGCCACACTTTCTGGAAACCAAGTTGCATAGCCGCGATCAAGCAAAAGTCCACTATTTGCGAAGCATAGGCGTCCTCGTGCGATTTGATGGCGAGCGCCCCGAGACGAAAACGCTTATCCAAGTAGGAAGACCCGTTGCATTCAAGGGGTAAGCCTTGCCAGTTCGTCTTGTACGTGTCGTCGCGTGAGCGGTGATCCTTTGCGAGAAGTACCTCGAGTTTCCCCCAAGTGGTGTAAATCACGCACCACCTTTTGCGTTTCTGCGCTGCGACATAATCCTTGACGAGTTCGGTGTAGTTCTTGTAAAGGGCACGCAAGTTAAACTTCCCTTTGTAAAACCTTTTCGAACGCGTACTCCACCCTTGGACGACAAGCATGTTCTCTAAGATATGCACGAAGTACTCAGCAGACTCGCAAGCAAGAATTGAGATGAAATGTGCTTGAAGGTTCCGTTCATAAACGGAAAAGTCTTCATTCCAACCCGCCAGCTTCCAAGTATTAAGCTCATCTTGGGTTGCTTGGGCTTCGAAAGGAATAGGAGGCAGGGTGTTCGCGGAATTCTCGGCGTAATGTTCCACGGTTTCGAAGCCGCTCGGTTGGAGTACTTGTCCTTCAAACATGCAAAGCGTCCCCGCCGTTTTGCGATCGGTCACGGGGATGGCCAACAAGTTGGAGGTCTGGCAAACCTCCATGAACTGACCGCATGTCTTTATGGTTCTAAGCTCCAAGATTTGTTTGCGATTGTTGTTCACAAAGCTCTTTATGACCTTGTAATCAACGACGTCATCGTCTTCCATGGCTGTGGTGACTGCGGTACTAAGCTTCTTAAAAATGGCTTTAGGCGGAAGCTTTTCCTTGATCGCCTCCTTACACTTGTCCTTTAAATCTTTCGACATACCCTTTCCTATGAAATTAGTATGGTCGTGTGTCCCACGGGTGTACATGTTGCATGGAATAGTAGGGCATAAGGTCGTTCCCTTGACAATTTTGTAGTAAACCTGACAACCGTGTGTATGCTGTAAAGCACACCTGAAGTTTTGAGTCACGGAACCGTTTTTTTTCGACCTATAATCCTTGCCAGACTTGGTCACACCCTCGAGGCTCAAGGTTTCCATCTTCTCTGTGCACTCTACATACGATACACCATTGAGGACGGTACTCCACACTAAGGGGACACGGGTACGTTTCGACTTTTCCATGTGTTTAACGAGGAATTCCTCTTCATCCTCTTCATCCGAATGATATATATCTTCCACATTTTTTCCCGGGCTTGTGAACTCAAAGTCGTCGGCCTCAGCCATGTTACTTTCCTCTCGTTTGGCTACGCGACAACTGCTTTGTGTAACGTAGTGTAACGATGGCATGGATGCATGCACCGGTAATAGCCAGATGAGATAAAAAAAACTTAATCTAAAATCAACATGAAAAATGGGTTAATCTAAAATCAGAGAGAAATAATCTAAATTAAATTGCCTACCGGCAGCAACCGCAGCAGCAACATCGGGGGAAGCAGCATCCGAAGTGGCTACTACCCCTTGGTACTCGAGAGAGTACCACAGCCGGCTGTGGTACTATCACAAGTACCAGCGCGCCATAATTTTTTTGGGTGCCCTCCTCCACTCTTGGGATGCTATCCATCATATACCATTGTCTTTGGGACCCAAACTGAGTTGCCTTATGCCTCATTGGTCCATATCACACGTGTAGCTCTCCTAATGGATGCGTGATGCCACCACGGTAGTGTTTTTTGTTACAACGTGGCATCGTGCATGTGTTCAAACGGATGGCTCTTCTTTAGAATTTTTTCCAGGCGCACTTGGGAACCAAATAAGCCCGCCCATCATTCAAATTGAAGCTATATATCATGGCCAATGATGTGTGTGGTCGTGGGTTGGTTGGCATAATGCCATTCGTCGTAAGTAGCATACCAAACATCCAACCTGGTTTGTACTTGCCATAATGTGCGTGTAATAATGACTTTATTCCAGCCTGGGTAGCGGGCTTGAGCCTCGGGAATCCAAGCTGTGAAAATGTACGTATCGCCCAACCGACTGTAGAATATTGAAGTATACACCTGAATCGAATTTTAGAGCCCTTTACATGCATGATAAGCTCGCCCAATCAGTCAATATGCACATACCTCTAGGGTGGAGTGGGGGGGAAAAGGAAAGCGGAACTCGGGAAAACACAGTTTTGTCACATGCATGTGCCTTAACGGCATGCATATGGAGCGTTGTCACCATTCACATGCCGTAGCACGTAATGGGCACCTAGAACAGGTCCCAATAATGAACTCTGCCATCATGTTCGGAGTGCCATGGCCACATGGCATGCCTTAATCAGCCTCGCCGTGTGTGGTACTTGTGACAGTACCAGCGAAATCAATTAATTTTCAGGCATTTCACCCCCCCAAAGCGCGTGACCGTAACATGTACCAAAAGTCGGTCGGGTTTATTTTTAATGTTCTGAAAAATAATTTAAAAGGGTCCTAAATGAAATTTCAACGCCTTAGTTTGACCGATATACCCTCATCTAGTGCACCCTACATGGGATTCTTATTGGTACTTGTGACAGTACCACAGCACGGGGTAGTAGCCAGAAGGGGTTTCGCGTGGGTGCAGGCAACCCCCCCGCGGTCGGCTTCGACCGCGACAGTATGAAGGCAAAGCCACTGTGCCACCGTTGCCGCAAGGCCGGTAAAGGTGAGGTATATCACCCTTACCGCGCCTGCCCGCTTGGCGGTCGCCAACACTCGCCAGCCACGGCCGCGGCTTTCTGCATTCCCATTGAGCAGGAGGATGCGGATGGCCTGCACGCACTGGCGCTCGTGCAGGTCTTCCAGGACGCGGCAGACACCGGACCGGAGGCCTTCTCGCATGCGGCGTTGGCGTATGGTCCGCCCGCGGTGCTTCCCACGGACGGCGTCGGTGGGATCGACGTGGCGGCCTACACGGACCGTAGTACGGTTTCTCCATGCCGCCTTCGCCTTCTGGCGGGACCGACGACGAGGACATCTTGCGGCGGCTTGATGCCCTCGCCTCTGAGGTTCAGACCGCCCAAGAAAAGGTACATTGCGTGCACTCACGCGTCCTTTGTTCCTGGGAGTGAGGTGGAGGAGCATGCATCGGCTCTTGTGTGTGGCCCTGCCGCTGCGGCGGGGGTCGCGCCGGAGGAGCAGGTTCCGGCAGCGAGGTGGTGCGGCGGCATCGGCATCCGCCGTGCCGGCCCCTGTTATCCCTGTCTCGCAGGTGGACGATGTGGAGCCCTCGCCGAAACAATCGGCGCGGGTGACCACCACGGAGGCGACATGCGGTGAGTTCGGAGGCTTCGTGCAGACAGTTAATCACGCCGCAGTCCTGCCGTCTGACCTCATTGGGTACGACACGGATGACTATACGAGGACTTCGCCGACGGCACTTTCACGGTGAAGCCGCGGACTCCGGCCATCTCGGCTAATCATGCGTCGGAGTCCGCAGCCTACGTGCCTAAGTCTGGTGGTGCTTCCCGCACCTACGGCTGTGGCAAGCCGCCATGGGGCTTCCCCGCACACGCGGGTACGTGGGGATTTTCCTTCTTTGTCTCTCTTATCCTCTCTGACCGAAGGGACATGCATTTGAGGGGCGAGCATGGCTTCACCGTAAATGTCTGTTTTTACCGCTGAAGGTGACACCGTGTGACACCAAGGAGATGATCGGTCACGTATAGTGCGCGGTGATTATATCACGGTTGCTAGCTATTGTTCGTTACTCATCTGTGGGCGATAGTATTGGATGTCATATTGTGATTTGCAGCTAGCTTGCCCCTCTACACGCCTTTTTTATTGTTGATTTGTGCGTTGATTCTAGGGGTTAGTAGACGCCGTATTTTATTTGGTCGTGCCGGAGGGCGATTTGGGCCGGCCGGCATGAAAAAAAACGTGACTCTTCCTATCGGAAGCGTGATATTTGGAGGTGCACAGCTGTTACGCCTGCCCCTAGATCCGACATAATATAAATATAAAATATTAGTCACACGCGGCGGGGGCATGCAATGTAACTACAGTAGGCTCCAAGAGAGAGAAAACGGTTCGAAGTTGAGTGAAGCTGAAGACCGAGTGAATTGAAAGGTGTAACAGCCAAGCTAAACTAAAGGATAGCGAAAAACATATCGATTTTAGCGCGCAGCGTACCGTGTCGCAAGCTAGGGGTGCAAGATGCCTACATTCAACATCGACTCTAATCATCCCCTCTAAAAGCGTCACTAGAGCTTTATGACTCGTGTTCTGACCATGCACCTATGGTGAAAGTGATGACCCCCCATGGTCCATGAAAACTTGTTATACTTCTTGAAGTGGATGGTAACACTTGGGTTTGGAAGGACACAACTGAGCCTAGCGCCATGAAGTATCAGAGCTTTATCATTGTCAAACCCTTATAAAAGACCATCGCTCTTGCACAGTCCTTGCGACTGTGCTCCGATTTTGTAGTGCTCGAATAATAACACTTTCCAGCTCTATTTTTCTTCATTTATTGTTTCTCACTTCAGGTTTTGTTTATTGACATTCCTCATTTCCGGACAAACTCTATTGTCATAAGTGGCGCCATATAAATTTGTAATTCCAACCAGTGAATGCCATATATCAACCTCAACGAAATGCGCTAAACGCATCCAACAACACTGATCAAATATTATTCCAGGGCACATTTGTGCTAAATATAATAGCTTGCCCTTGGTCAGATTATTTGCTTGATAATATACGTCACACTATAATGCAACGATGCCAATTTTCAAATAAGATGAATTATACCATTTTGCAAATCCGGCCTGCTGTAGATTCCCTAATAACAATCTGACCGAACCATATATTGGGGCGTTAATGTATAATGGCAAACATTGCATACCATGAAGTATTGCGTGTATGGATAAATAGTGTATGGTCAAATAATAATCACATGGAAAGAATAAATAGAAAATTGGGAAGCTGGGCGCAGCATAAAATAAAGTCGCAACCGTCGGGCATTCTACTGTATATGGTGATGTATGGGCATGGCACATGAACGCTCTCGCCAGTTTCAGAATATGCACTACCTCAGGCTTGCCCTTGATTGCAAACATGTACATGCCCTCAGTCCTACTGCAGGAGAGCTATTCAGTCATAATCCACGAAATGCTCGTGCAGGAGGTATTTTGGGTTTACTAGTGTTAATGATCATTCCACTTTAAGCGGTACAACAATTCATGTTCATAATCTTCTCGCAGAAATATCTACCACACCAAATATACCTTGAGGCCAAATCTTAGCAAGGCGCCAACAGGATCATCTTAGAAGTCACAGCAAGCCCATGGCCCAATCAACGTTATGGACTTGATCTCGAATTTCAGCGAGGCTGCGGCACCGTCTTCATTGTTTATATCAGCGGTGCCTTACGGTTCATGAGAATCTTTCTATTCGCTGCCTCCTGTCATGGTCACAGCGCAGCACACACCATCCATCTGAAAGACAGCGAGCATCCATTCATGCTAATTCGGATTGAGATCCATCGCTGCAAGGTCCGAGTACTAATCATCCGTCAAGGCAAGGCCAGGCGCAAACGCTCCATTCATGAAAGATCAAACTAACAACATCTATCGATAAGCAACTAACATTGTGTGAGGCCAGGCGACTGGTACCCACTGACTTGCCATCAGGCCGATGCATGCTCCACATTCAATGCACAAAAGCCAGATGCCGCGACGCGCAAGCTTTGTGTAGTTGCCTTAGAACTCAGATGGCTTCATGCCGGCAAACCACATGCAACTGTGTTGAGATCCCGCATGATGGATGTGGGCGCGGAGGAGGAGAAGTATGTGCAATGGCTTCCAGGGGATGCAGCAACGCAATATCAGAGGGGAATACATTATGAGTGTTAGGAAGGAGAGAGGAGGCAGCGACGCAATGTCCACGGGGATTGCATGATGGGTGCTAGCAGGGAGACGGGAGGGCATGTGTGATACATCAGAAGGGAAGGTATGCGCGATGTATTGCGCAATATATTGGAGGGGAAGGACTGGGTGCACATATCGGAGTGGAGAAAGTGTCCTCACATGTGATTGGCCACCCCGACGCCGGCCCTTGGCCGGAGCACTCCGGCCACTTTGCATAGCTTCCTTCTCCTGCTGCTCATCTACATCCTCCTCCTCCTCCTCCTCCTCATCCTCCCCGTCCATTTCACTGTCGTCGACCTCCTCCTCATCACTGCCATCGGCATTGTCGTCATCATCCTGCTCCTCGTCGCTGTCGTCGTCCTCCTCCTCCTCCTCACTGCCCGCCACCTCTTCGTCCTCCTCCTCCCCATCATCCTCATCAGCTTCCTCCTCCTCATCATCATTATCCTCACCGTCCTCGTCATCCTCCTCGCCCTCCTCTTCGTCGCCATTTTCACTTGCCATCTCGGTCGCGTCATCCTCCCCTTCCTCCATCTCCTCGTCGTCCCCTCTTTCCGCAGCCTTGATACTGGACAGCTGAGCTTTACCCTGTTCAAAGGGGTGCGCCACCCTCATTATTCCAGAGCTAGTTCCGAGCACCCCTTCGGGCTCCCTGACGCACTTTGTGCACATCACCCCAGAAGGCCCGTGAGGACGCCCAGAGTCACTCGACATGCAAGGACGGTGATGAGCGACGTGCGGACAGCTCTGTTCCATATCTGGGTGTCCACCTCTGATAGGTCGAGAGCAGGCAGCCATCTGGTCGGTTGGCCGTCCCTTGTGTTTGTGTTCCGCCAATTTCCGCCGATATTTTGGCCGGACGCACTTACGACGGTTTACCTTCCATCCGAGCTTTCCCAAGAAAGAGGCCCAGGGACCCGGACGGGCCAGGTCCATGGAGGTCGCGCCATGGGGCAAGCTCTTCGGCAATCGTCAAACACATGCAGTTCCCGGGAGTTTCACGGAACGCTTAAATCCTCATATTCATGACCGGCCATGACACATGCTGCAGGCATCCAGGAGGGGAGTGCGAGTGACACATGATGCAGGCATTCACGAGGGGAGTGCGAGTGACACATGATGCAGGCATCCAGGAGAAGAATGCAGCAGGGGCCCGCGGCACCTGAATGCCCGCCTTGACTGCAATGGCCGCGAGGGCGACCAGGTTTGGATCCATCTCCTGCACTTGCTCCCACCAGCCCTCCGAGGAATCACCCTCACTTTTACTCCCACCAGCCCTCCGAGGAATCACCCTCACTTTTACCCTCACAGGAATGTACGACCTGCTGTGCACCTACAAACTGCACGCACGTGGAGCCTCCCCACTTCACTCTCCCAGTTTGCAGGTCGCACGTGCCTTTAACCCCTCGCCCCTCGTCCCCCGCCTCCCATACTGGGGGTGTAGGAATTAGGATGCGGATGTGACCCCGTCGTTGCAAGTGGGTGGCAGCACCACGAAGGGGGGGCGATGAAGCAAACTACTTGGAAAGTATTTGGGAGGAGGGGGCATCAGGCAGGTCTCGAGATTCGTGCTGCGACTCGGGAGGTGCAAACGGGTGGGGGTGGGGGTCCGTGCCTGCGAGGCAGCCTTGAGGCGCTGGACTAGGTCCGGGGCAACGGCGGCGAAGTTCCGCGTGAAGAAGGTGAATGCGCTCCCGGCCGCACCCGCGCGCCCGGTGCGCCCCACCCGGTGGACGTACTGTGGAGCAGCCCCGCCCGGCATCACTTCTTTCGATCCTGACATGGGAAAACCCTCCGAGCGATGCTCGAGCAAACGCCGCACCCTCTCGCAAGGGACCCTCACTACGCCTGCATTGGCACCAGGGATAAACTAGGGCGCACTCACAATACCCACGTCCCAGCATTACCATCCGTGGGGCAACGGCTTCCAGAAGAAGAACAGACGGAGTTGAAGAGTCCACGAGGCAGTCAGGGTTGAGTGGGCAAGGTGGGCAGGCGGGGTTGAAGAGACCACGAGGCAGTCAGGGTTGAG
>LGRX02012806.1:50555-62786 GCA_001247695.2 Cymbomonas tetramitiformis
TTGTGGGTACCCTGCAGGACCCGGTGACCTGAACCGCCCTGTTGTGGGTTACCCTGCAGGACCCAGTGACCTGAACCGCCCTGTTGTGGGTACCCTGCAGGACCTGGACCATGCTGAAGAGACCGCACCAAAACCTGCCAGTGCCAACAGCCATGCACGTAGGAGGAAGCGAAATCTCGAAGAAATCTGGCGCGAAGAGAGCTTGAGGCCAAAGTGAAGCCAGGGACGGGGGTCACTTTTGTGGCAGAGCCTCGCGGATCGCTGCGAGCTGCTCCTCGAATCCGAGAGTCATCATCTTGTCGGCCTCGTCCATCGCCTGGCGCAAAGCGACCCCCGCAGATGCCGGGATGTAAGCTTGCCGTCTCCCGACTCCCGCAAGGCGGTCGAAGCTCGTCTTTCAGGTCAAGAACATAAGAATGGTGTGAAAGACCCGATCAGCTGACTCATGGGGAGCGGGCTTGTGCTGACTCATTGGGAGCGGGCTTGTGCTGACTCATGGGGAGCGGGCTTTTGCTGACTCAGAGCCAGGCCCCAGGATTTGGCTTCAGGGTCTGGCCTCAGGGTCTCACCACAAAGTCGGTACCAGAGAGGTCCAGCCGCCTGATACGCAGCAAGTGCGTCACACGCCCTGCTCCCCAACATGCCTATGAGTCATGCGCAGTGACAGGGCGCAACGCATTCGTCAGGATACCTCCTGCAGGACTCTTGCTGCGATGGTACCTACTTCAGGTGATACACCCCTGCATGCCCTTTGAACCCTAATGGCACAATAAATAAGCCTCGAGTCTGATCACCCAGCAGATAGGCCCTCGACCGTTCTCTACCTCATCCTTCCTCTTGTGCATCGCCTCGCATATGTGGTAGGAGCAGAGTGAGTCGGGGAGGAAGGCGGGCAGGAGGAGCTCATTCTATGGGTGACGAATACTCGAGCTTTAAACCCCGGTGACCCCTGCCCTAGGTTCGAAAGCAGTGAGTCGGGGAAGAAGGCGGGCAGGAGGAGCTCATTCTATGGGTGACGAATACTCGAGGCTTTAAACCCTGGTGGCCCCTGCCCTAGGTTCGAAAGCAGTGAGTCGGGGAGGAAGGCGGAGCAGGAGGAGCTCATTACGGGTGGCTTGAATACTCGAGGCACTTTAAACCCTGGTGGCCCTTGCCCTAGGTTCGAAAGCAGTGGTCGGGGGAGGAAGGCGGGCAGGAGGGCTCAATCTATGGGTGACGGAGTACTCGAGCTTTAAACCCCGGTCCCTGCCCTAGGTTCGAAAGCAGTGAGTCGGGGAGGAAGGCGGGCAGGAGGAGCTCATTCTATGGGTGACGAATACTCGAGCTTTAAACCCTGGTGGCCCCTGCCCTAGGTTCGAAAGCAGTGACGTCGTGTTGAAGGAGGGCCTGAGCGGGACAGGGAGGAAAGAGTACCCGGGGTGGCGATGAGGAGAGGCGGAGCCTTCTCCTCGAGGGCCCGGAGCTGGTCCTCCAGGGGGGCGCCGCCGTACACCACGCACGCATTTATCCGAAAGAGCTTCCGCAAGTACTTCCCTGCCGCCATCACCTGCGCCTCCCTCCAGCTCGCCCCTCTGACGCAGAGCACTAAGCGGACCCCCTCTGCAGTGAAGGGCCCCGAAGTCCAAGCGTCCCCCTCTGAGGTGTAGCTCCCCACTGCAACGCGAAAGGCTGTCGAGGTTTTTAGGCGGTGGTAAAATTAGCAGCCACAAACGGTGGGACGACAGTTGTTGTCGGACACATTTCGCCCCTACCACCAGACGCCACTTTAAGGCAGCAGAGCAGTTCTGAAACACTTAAATAGTGTTTCACTTCAGGATAGCACTCACCGTCCGATCGTCAGCAAAGACTTGCCAAACTATTCACAACTGCCAGATCACGCTCATCGCACACTTCCTAACTACACTTCTGCCGCACCAAACCTAAGCTTGAAATGTTGCACGCCTTCACTCAGGGGTGCGACCCACGACGGCCGGTGGCACAGCGTTCGGTTCGGAAACCTGAGAATGAACGTCAAACACTTTCGGAAGTGAAACACAAGAGCTTTTCAAGAGAGGGAGGTTTAAGCGGAAGAGCGGTCTCGGATGGGATTGCACCTGCACCGCGAGCTCGCGGGTGGGCACGAGCACGAGCGCTGCGGGGGCGCACACCGCAGAGAACCCCCCGTCCTCTGCGTCCATGGGCGCAACCTGAGCGCGCGCCGCGTGCCGAGCCCCAGGAAGAAGGTACGCCAACGTCTTGCCACTGCCGGGAGGCGCAATCACCAGCATGTCTCGCCCCAGAACCGCAGCCTCCCAGCATCTGCGCGGAAACCACACGGCCGCTTGACGGAAAGAACTGCAAATGATGTAGCCAGGACTTACACTTATCCGACGCCAGTGTGGAGCATCCCTTGGGCGATGCGATTCGTGGGGTCGACACCGGACTTAGGCACGGGCACGTGCGCAAGGTCGGAGGGCGGCTTTCATGAACATCCCTCGCAACCACGTTGACCACCTTCAGGCAGAAGTCTCGAACCCGCGACAGAGTTCAAACAGAGATCCCTCACCTGTCTTGCACTGCAGTAGGAGCTGCGTACTTCAGGATGGAGAGATATTTGTTGAAGGTGTTGGGCACCTGCCGGGAGAGAGACGAGCTCACTAGCGCCAGGAGTGCAGCGAAAGGGAGTAAGCCCCCTAGGTGTGAGACCCGGGAGGCTGGGATCCGGTGGTTCCGAAACTCCACATTTATGTGGCGCTAGGCGCACGATGGGAGACACTCCCGAAATGCGCAGCGCTGCAGCCACCCGAAAGCCTCCCTGGAAGGGCGGAATATTTCGGAAGCGTTTCGAATGGTGTGTGCGCGTTTGCATGAGCATCGGTGAAACAAAAACGTATCAAGAGACTCGAGGATACCGTATCTTTTCGGCACGCATTTCCAAGAAAGCCAAGCGATCGGGCAACCGAACCCGTTTCGGTGGTATTTGGTGGCTTGAAACAACTGGGCCCTCGTCGTTAGCGCGTCTCGCCGAACTCGGAGGGGGACGCAGGGAAACAGTGGTGCAACAAGCGGTAAGCTTCAATCATGCTCGAAGATGCAAATAACTTGCAGTAGAAAGAAGGAAACGTTAGGAAACATGCTTTCATCCGGAATTCTTTTAGAGTGCTCATTCAGCTGTAAGGTGCACTCCAAACCCTAAAGGCAAAGCTTTGCGGAGGTGGCAGAGATACGAGCACCGCCAAGGTGTCGTACAAATGTCAGCTATGCGCAAGCGAGGGTGAACGAGTTGACGGGGTATGCTTCCGAATCCGTGGAGAGGTTGGTTTTGGTGAAGACTTGTGGAAACAAAATGGAGCGAACCGAATCACGACAAGACTGGATATCAGAAGCAGAAGTTTACGGCAGCATATTCGTGACTCTGACCTCTCCTTCAGCAAGAACTTCGCCGGGTTTCGAAGGTCGGGGAGAAACGGTCGCGGCTTGAGGGGCGGCGGCGCTACTTTCCGGAGGGCCTGTGCACCCGATCACAACCACACAAATTCACAAATTGGCAAAAGGTCAAAGGAAGTTTCAATATATTGTATATAACAATTGCGCGTCTAATAATTAGCGAGACTCGCACCCACTGCGGATAGTCTCTCCGCGGCGGCCTTCCGTTTCTCTTCCACTCGTTGTCTCTTTTGTTTCCGTACGGAAAGCTCCTCATCTTCTACCTCAACGTTCCTCAGAGAAGGCGGCAATGGCGGTGCAGAATAACAAGCCCCTTTGCATATCTTGCGGATGCGCTTGTGAGCGGGTTTCTGACGGATCCTCCTCTCTGAATCCGTGAACTCCGAGGAGTCCGAACGCATCCTTTTGGCATTTTTCTTCCCGCGCTTTCGTGCAACATAGTCGACCCCCATTCCCCTTTTCAGCGAATTCTTCGGACTATTCTGACCATTTACAGTTGCTGACTCGGAATTTAATCTACTATCTGCCTTCCACACTCGGATTCCTTTGGATAATCGATGTCTTCCTTCGCCTTTTGTGAAGGTGTGAAGGAGTGTTCTCTCGCTCGCTCTCGAAAAAGGTCGAAATGTCAAGTCTGTAGTCTCTACTCCTGTCGTGTGACGGAAGAGTCTAGTCCAAACTCATATTAGGGCGTTTCCCTACACCCGCACCCGCCTCCGCGCTCCGCCTCTGATCGTTTATATCGGTTATGACAGGCGAGGGAGGGCGTGACACCCCGCCGGAACCGATTGCGAATTCTCGATTACGATGTCAGATGTGATTACGACTTCGATTATTACGACGTGTCAGATGTGAACAATCGATAGCACGGGCAGAGGCATACAGTATGGGGTTGTGTCAGCACTGCTGCTACAAAAACCGGATAAGGATCTCATCATATACACCGATTCGCAGAACACCATAGATAACATCCGCAAGGCGCAAGTGAAAGCCTGGGTGGACCCTAGAATGTGGAGGACCATGAATGGGTACTCCTTGTACAAACTGGCTGCTGAACTGCCGCATGGGGGCCACGACGGACTTAGTCCATGTGAAGGCACACACCATGAGCAATGAATGGCCGAGCGTTCTGAATTCAAGAGCCGATGAGCAAGCCAAACAGGCTAGAAGTGGGCCTTGTATCTTCCGAGAACCATACCTGTTCTTGCCCAAATACTACGCGGTACGGCAGCAGGGGGCAGGCGCGATGGTCCCACCGTCCGTACGGACTACATGCATTCAAGATGGTACCGCGATTGGGACGCGCATCTTATGCGGGCCGCTTGGAGAAAAGCCGGAGACGCGAATCACATCGACTTTATGAACAAACCGCAAATTTGGAGGGAGGCCTCTGTGACCGAAAGGGGGCAATTCACGGGGAAGCCGATTTCCCCCCCACTGCGGTATGGGGGCCTGCTTCTCCTTGCTTCACCCCTCACTGTGTGTGGCATGTGTCACCCGTGACCGTGTCTCCGTCACTTTAGCCTTCTCTAGTTAGACAGTCCGTATGTCTGCCTTCCCAGTTCAATGCTATTCCGTTTCCGAGCACCCGGCACTGTGTGATTCTGTGACTTTATCGCGTATATATATCCATATATATACCCTGATATCACCCTTTCTGTCAGGTTATGGGCCCGCACCACGCTTCCACTGCGCGATTCTGATAAAAGTAATATTTTTGCGGCTAAACTAGGTGTTGGTAGTCTGCCGACACCGAGCGGAAACATACAGGTAACAAATGATAAATATTTCCCGGACCTTTACCCAGGGCAATACTTCTGCCCCCTCCACCCGACAGATGAATCGATCGCGAATGAGCACCACATTTTTTGTAAATGCCCAGCCACTGCGAGGATTCGGGAAACCGGACTAGAGGAGTTGTTGGGAAGGATTCGACAAGTGTTACCGGATACGGGCACTAAATTGCCTGTGGAAGCATTGCGACGTATGCTACTCCCGGCCAGGCGGGAAGATCGCTTCTGGGTCCGACAAATCGCCAATCGCGATTAATCGCGAGGCCCCAAAATACGATGAATCGCGCGATTAATCGTCCACGATATCGCCGGAAACCATATGTACGAATTTACCTCCCATTTTTGTATGCTAAAAAATGTCTCGGATCCCGCTCACGGCTCAAATCATCATCATGGCTTCCTATGTATGTATGGTATAACTAATCAAATTCACATCGGATCGAGCGGGTACATAGTTGGATGGTTATATGTGTAAAATGTGTAATGATAATAGCTTTACAAGTCGTGTATGTATGAGTACTCTTATAGTCCTACGGTAATCACTCACTTTTAAGAAAACCCGACGTTAAGAAACGACCAACGTTGGGGGTACCCAACTCGATGAGTAAATTTGGCTTTTTGATAGAACAGGTGAAAATAGGTATATATTTGTGTGAATATATATATATAACTATTTCACTGCAACAGGAACTCAGAAGGCAGTGATGGGGAAACCGGTGATAACAAAACTGATAGAAGGATTACGGGAGTGAGCTTTCTAGCAGGTGAGTGCCATACGGTGACACACGACCAGTGACACACGCAGCAAGGGGTGATACTAGGAGAAGCTGGACCCCCATACAGTGGGGGGGAGATTTCAGCTTCCCCGTGACACCACCTCACCCCGAAGGTGTGAGTGGCCATGCGAGAGCAAGGAAAACCCTAAGCCCTAACCCAATGTCAATTTAGTGTCCAGGCCGAGGGGGCCTTTTCCAACCCAGCTAGAAGCACATCCGTGCATGGGCGCTGCCTAGGCATCTAAGAGACATATAAACAGGCTAGGCGGGCTAGTCCCGCTCTACGGTCTTTGTACATCAAGGCAAGCATCTACAAGCCGCGACGTGATTGCGGAATGGCGGCGGCGGAGTTCTCGATTGCAGAAGTCCTCGAGCGCCACGAAAACGATGAATCAGCCAATGCCCACGCGGTGCCAAAGCCAAAAGCGGCCTGGCACCACCAGAGCGAATGCGTCGCTGAAGAGGGGATAGGGAGGTGGAAGGTGGAAAATGCGGTGAGGGAACGTGATCGAGGCCATGGGGAGGAACTCGAAAGGGATGATGGAGAGGGGGGAAGCGGTCGTGATAGCACCACCAGACACCACCCGATGGCGACCACTGGGGGCATAAGGCGAAGGTGAGGGAAGTGGCGAGACGAAGTCGCGGAAGTCATTGGTCTCGTCGTTGTTGTGGGATATATAGTGCTGACTATATATTGAGGTGCTGATAACACAGAATGCTTACACTTAAGATAACATAAGAAGTGAAGTTAGATTGAGTGTCGCTCGGCTTAAGCCCGAACCCCTGAACCTGTGACAGCCGTACTGTACGGAGTACTAGTACAGACAGAGGACTGTGACACACACGGGGTGTCACATCCAGCACACCACCCTGTACTATTACGGAGGAAGAGTTAGGGTGGAACAGGCAGATTGTTAGGTGAAACAAAACACACCATCTCAAGCGGTGGAAACAAATTTCTAGTGGGGGCCTGTGCTCTTGGCCAGGGCGGTCCCAAATCTCTAGCTAGCACTACACACTGAAGGCTGCTGTGCCCGTGATACAGATCTAGTGGTGCTACTAGGCTTCTGACAGTAACTCTAGCCACCTTGAAAGTGGTCTACAGAGCAGAGTTCACAGAGATTGAAGTTGTTGTAGCTGCCAAATTGAAAGTTCAGATTGCAGATGCCGAAGCCGTCAGAGTCCAGATTGAAGATGTCGTAGAAGTCAGCCGGTCCAGTGTCATTCAGTGAAGTAGCCCACTGTGTCATTCTGATAACTAGAGCAGTCACCGTACACCACCGACGGTGGAGCAATCTTCACATCACAAAGTACAGTGGCGGTGACGGTGTCGATCATGGCGATGCTCACACACAGAAACAAAGCGGGGATAGTTGCTGCCGTGAGGAATGCGCCGATTGAAGGTGTCCGTACACCACCAACCCGTGGAGCGAGCGGTGGGACGGCATCATGCAAGTCCCCGTCGTCAGACTCCGTGTCAGCCACGCTGGCCGAATCATGCGTGGAAGAAATGTACGGAGGCAGGGGGTTGAAGTATCGAAGTGAGACCTGCGGCTCGGGCTCGAAGAAGCCCAATTTTGCAGACATGTTGTCCATAAAGGACTGCTCGAAGGGCGGCTCACCGTCAGCGAACTGCTTCGGGTAAATTAACGCGTCGCTCTCGGTCTCGATCGCCACCTCCGGCTCATGCTCCACGACGGCATCGCCGACCACGGAGGGTGTGGCCGAACCGAAGTGCACCATTGGAAAGTGCTGAGTGTCAGATTCAGCACCACCAGCCACCTGCTTGAGCTCGCGGAGAGCGGTGCGCGCCTCGTGCACGCGGGTAGCAAGGAGTGAGGGTTGGGCGGGCGTCAATCCCGCGTACTGTGCTCGGAGCCCCACGTCAATGTCCTCGGAGAACGTGAAGGGCTCCTCGTCCTGCCGAACCAAGGGATGATCATGTTGTGCACAGATCTGTGACGGTTTCTCTAGAGTCGAGCAAAGGCGGTGTCGTCCTCAGTGTCGAACGCGGTCTGGAAGGCGGACACGAGGCCGTCGGCGTCGTCGGCTTGCTCAATCACGCACTCGTCGCACTAGATGTCCGCGGTGGGGCAATTCGCGGAGTCATGCCAAAACCCCGGAGGGCAACGGACACACTCCGGAACGAAGGCTTTGGAGAGGACGTGGAAGGAGACGGAGTGCATGCCGTAGTCCTTCTTGTCGCCGTTGTGGCGTCGGACGCCTTGCGGTCAATTCCCGTCCTTGGGAAGGGGCGAAGCGGCGAAGCGGTGCTTCAAATCACGTCTTCGGCCGTGAAACTTCCCATCCACCCGACGGTTCTGGCGGTCACGCCAGGAGGAGGGTGGAAAATGCACACCTGGCTTGCCAGTAGGCTTGCCCGTAGTCGGAGCCGGCCACCTAGTCGTCGTCTCGTCGTGCGCGTCCTCGTCGGAGAGCGTCGCAAGAACCTTGTTGGCGGCGTCGATGTGGAACTGAAACTCCCGAATCAGGGCCTTCACGTCAACGTCGGACGGGTGGCCAGAATACAGGATGTTCTTGTCCGTGAGGGGCACGTGCTTCCGCTTGCCGGCGTTGGCGTCCCAAATCTCGAGGACGTGGGCGTAGATGTCCTCAAGGTCCACCTTGGCCAACTCAACGTCGAGCCGAAGCGGTGTGATGACCTTGTCGTAGAATTCGGTGTCGAGTGAAGCCAGAAGCTGTTTCTTCGCCATCATCTCGTCGAGAGGTCCAGAAGGTCCGTTGCCAATAGCCGTAAGGCAGGCGTCAAAGTCCTGGATAAGTGGATCGGGGTCCTTCTCGGAGTTGAAGAAGATAGAGCAAAGCTCCTCGTAGTGCCCAAGAGGTCGGACCACGCGAGGGATCAACCTCTTGGTGACCTCGAGGAGGGCACGCTTGCCATCCTGAGGCGAAGCCCGTCCCGAGGCATCAACCCAACGCCGCGCGGGTGAACTTGGAGAGGTCAACGATGTCGAAGTTGAGAAGAGAATAGCGTTGAAGATGGCGTTGACCTCCTTCGTCGCGTCCGCCAGATCAAAAAGAGCGGCGTTGGTGGGGTCCTTCTGCTCGAACGCGCGCTGCAAGGACTTCACAATGGACGTCCAGAGCGTGTTGCGGTTCGACTCATCGCCTCGGAAGGTCTCGTCCTTGGAGCCCAAGGCGTCGCGAGAGATCCTCTTGATGATGTCCACGTCCCAAGTGGAATTTTGGATGGCCGTAGCACGAGTCCGGTCCGCAGCCGTGAGGGCAACACCGGGAGAATCCGGTGTCGGCCTATAACGAGAGCCGACGTCGCGTGAAAAAATCGTGTCTAGTCTAATGCGGTTGTTGGCCCCCAAGGGAGGCGTGACGTGAGAATTTACACTCATATTGAAGATCCAGTAGGTGGGAGCGTCGGGGTAGAGGGCCGATGTCGGAGAATACAGAAAAGTGATGGTCGAGAGCCGTAAGATGCAGTGTCGGAGCGGATAATTAAGGAAGCCGTAACTGCGAAATTGTAAGATCGTAACGCGGCGGCCAAGGAAACTCACGACAAAAATTGATCAAGTTTTAGTCGAGTGAAATCCAACGCGGACAATACAAAATAATCCCAGGTAGGCGCACGCTGCAGCGATACCAAATTAATCCGCCCGTAAACTAGCTCTCGACCGCAACTGCGAAAATCACGACATCAAATTGGGCCCCCAACGCCCCACCAAGCGGAGTGGCTTAGCCACTCATGTAATCAAAAGTAGTGGAAGGTGCCTGGCGCACCATAACCTGTGGGATATATAGTGCTGACTATATATTGAGGTGCTGATAACACAGAATGCTTACACTTAAGATAACATAAGAAGTGAAGTTAGATTGAGTGTCGCTCGGCTTAAGCCCGAAACCCTGAACCTGTGACAGCCGTACTGTACGGGGTACTAGTACAGACAGAGGACTGTGACACACACGGGGTGTCACATCCAGCAGTTGTCGTCCAGGATGTTGTCGTCGTGATTGGTGCCTGGTGCGCAAGCACCACCAGGCACCACCAGAACATAACCAGCGGTAAAAGGATGTCGATGCACTCGGAGAGAGAGCAACGCTGAACGAACAGCGGCCATACGTGCACGCTGACGTTTAGTGGACATGACAGCTCCAGCCAGCTGTCTGCAGAATTCTGCGAACCCCAAGATAGGGTTCCCAAGCGAAACGGTATCTTCTCGAAAAATCAAGCGAATTGGACGATCGAAAGGTCAAATTGGGGCAGTTTTTGACGAGAAAAACGGTGGTGACGTCAAAAATGCCGTACGGTAAAGCGGTCCCCCGGCAGCAGAGGCGCTGCTGCGTGGCCAGAGTGTAGAAGGATTCTTATAAAAAATGACGGAGTGCACCAAAATGCACGAAAGCTGACGGAGACGGTGCGCGGGATACCAATCACAGTCGGTTGGCAAGCCACGAAAGACGGAAGCGGCAAAAAGAACGGAGACGGAAAGGGACTCGCCGCTTTTTACGGTGCGGATCAAGCCGCGATAGCTGTGATGTCAACAGCTGACGGAAACGGTGCGCGGATTCCCAGTCACAGTCGGTAGGGTAAACCACGGTTAACGGAAGCGGCAAAGGGAACGGAGACGGAAAAATTGCCGCTGATACGGTTCGCAGTTGAATTATGCTGCGATGTTGACGGTAAAAAAAACGGTGTTGACGGTTTGTAGAATCGGACGAACCGAAGCGAGCCGAACCAACCGGAATCACCACTCACGTGAAGTGGGACCCATAACCTGATAGAACAGGTGAAAATAGGTATATATTTGTGTGAATATATATATAACTATTTCACTGCAACAGGAACTCAGAAGGCAGTGATGGGGAAACCGGTGATAACAAAACTGATAGAAGGATTACGGGAGTGAGCTTTCTAGCAGGTGAGTGTGATACGGTGACACACGACCAGTGACACACGCAGCAAGGGGTGATACTAGGAGAAGCTGGACCCCCATACAGTGGGGGGGGGATTTCAGCTTCCCCGTGACTTTTTCGGCTAAGAAAATTCCCGAAATAAGAAACCTTGTTGCTGGCGCCGCAGGCGATTTTTCCTGAAATTATCGCCGTTTTAAGCTCTTGTCAATGAAAATTCAAGAAAATAGCTGGCTAATTGAAAGAAAATGGCTTACTATTCTTCGAGTTTTCTTATGGCGCTGACGCTGGCGGGGGTACCCAACTCGATGAGTACGGTTGGCTGGCCCAAAATCCCTGTTTTCTTAAATATGGGCGATTACTGTACGGGTGTTAAGGCTACCTAGTACCTACGAGTGTTAAGGAATCGGCGATTAATCGTCGGGGTCCAAAATACGATGCGGAACGGCGATATGCGTTTCTACTGCTGTGCCACGTAAAACATGCCAGGCGGCAACGCGCTTCTGCCGCGCCGGCTCGTAGATTCGCAAAACGGGCGCGGGTCTAACTTGTACTCGCAGACTGTAGATTCAGGCTCAGGTGAAAGCTTGCAAAGCAGAAAGGCAAACGAGCAACACAAGGGGGCAATTCACAGATAAAACAAGCACAACGGCACGACTTCGCACATACATCAGAGTGGCGTGCCGGCACTCTGAGGATCCGAACCAGACTCTTACAAACTGCTAGTGACAAAGCTCTCATGTGGATTCGAAGTATATGTATGCAAATATCACATTTGATACTAGCTAGGCCACAAGAGGCAAATATCACTATACCGCAGAATGGTTTTGAAAGGTTCGGATCTAACCTTTCGAAAGCAGGAGCTAGCTAAATACTCAAGCGAGCATAGTGGAAGTCCGTGAATGCCATTGTCGTTTCGGATGCCCTGTGACCATTGGTTCCCAGTGACAGCGGCGTTTGGTGTCAACGCGCGCTTGCGTTTGCCCTGTCATGCATCGCCGAGACGTCATGTGTGGTCATGTCGTGATGTCACTTCGCGTGATGTCGTGCTTGACGCTCTGCGGTGCTCGCGGATCGGCACGGGCTGGTCGCGGCGACGTCGATGTAGCGCTTGGCGAGGCGTCGTGCATGATTTATACTGGGAGGGAGATCTGAGCTGGAGGGTGAACGTGATATGCTCCGGGCGCTCGAGCGGACAATGAACTGGGGTAGGACCGTGACTGAGGGGGGAATGACAATTACTGAAAAAGGGGGTCATGGTTGGGGCGTTTGCTGTCGGCTGAGACGGGCGCGATGGGGGCAAATGCGGTGGGGTCTGACATGGGCTGCGGTAACGTGACTAAATATGGGGG
>LGRX02012809.1:0-14379 GCA_001247695.2 Cymbomonas tetramitiformis
AGCCGACACCTTCCCACACGAGATAGCGGCCGTGGCGAGGCGGCGGCTTCCAATCGCCGACGGGCTTGACGATGTTGATGCGCTGTACGGAGTTGAAGGATGCAGAGGTGGGCGCGTGCTTGCCACCACCGGACCCCGCGGACGGGGAACGGAGTCGCGCAAGATGCCCCTCGCTCTGCCAGACTGTGCTGAGGCGAAGGAGTAGGGCCGAGAACGTGAAGGCGTGGCCGGCAGCCAGCTCACGCAACACCACCAGATACAGTGGTGACACATGAGGGGAGCTGGCTGCCGACCGGCCAAGAACGTGATGGAGGTCCTGTACCCTGCCGGCATCGTCGTAGGTGGGGTGCAGGCGCTGGTGCTTGTCCCCCAGCACTCGAAGCACCGTGAGCTCGCTGGGGGGCAGGGTCAGCGGTCTCGTCGATGACGGTCGACCGCAGCTTCGTCCAGAAGCGGAAGGTGTCGGGGTCAGTGGTGGCCTCGACATGAAACCGAAGGCGCTGTAGAGCGCAGCGTCCATCACGCGGGTGGACACGGGCGGACTCCTGGTAGAGAGCCAGTGCCGTACCCTGGAGGACGCCCTTAAGGATGTTGAAGAGGAGCTCGTTGAGGGACCAGTGGTACACCAGATACTCGTTCTCCAGGTCAAAAAGCTTGTCGAACTCGAAGTGGGAAATGGGCGATAACACGTGTCGAAGGTTGCTGAGCAGAATGGCGAAGTCGGCCTCAGCGTTGGAACCGTCGAGCGTGAAACCCTTTTGGGGCTTAAAGCCATGGGAGCGGAGTAATTTCACCAGCTCCTCCCCATAGCTGAAAGCGTAGTCCATGCGGTCGTTGTACTCGTGCTGCTGAGAAGCTCGGACAAGGGTAGAAACCCATACCGAGGCGTCGCGGTGGAACTCAGCAGACGTGGCAGCAGGTGAAATGGAGTTGGGCTTGCTGATGAGCGTGTTCATGCGCACCACCGGATCAAGACCGGCAGTGCGACCACGCGGTGACTGCGCCTGGGAACCAGACTGCGGTGATGATGCAGGCGTGGGCGAAGCAGATGCCGCACGCGCAGAGCGGAGCACGTCACCAAGACTGCGGCGGCTAGCTGATGCCATGGCAGGTAAAATGTAGGGTGGAGTGTTCAGCTTGTTTGAAGATGAGGGCGCTGGTGCGACCCTGGCCTCGGATGGTTCAACAAGGCGATAATGATTTCCGGCGAACGGTAACGCTGGAAATAGGCGCGGTGAAGACTGGTGCCAACACGGAACAAGACGAAGCTGGTGCGGACGTCGAAGGCGTTGTACGAGAGGAGCTGGTGCGGCCTCAAGGATCAGAGCGAAAACCTCCCCAAGTGGTGGCCGATAACCTTACGGAAGAGGGGATATGTATATATGATTGGGTATATATATATATATCGTGGTAAGCAGTGAAACAGAATGGCAGGGGGCAGAGATTCACTGTGTGCTAAGATGATATAAAATACGGAGCAGAGTGTTTTATTGAATCAAAGAGCGGTGACACGGTGACTGGTGACAACACAGGTCGAGGGGTGAACGCCGGGTGACCCATCGTCCCCCCCCCTTGCAGTGGGGGGGGGAGATTGGGCTCCCCGTGAATATATCAACATCTGACCTCAATGACCATACCTATCGGTTGGATTTACGAAATAATAGTTTTTTTGGGACAAACCACAAAAATCCCCAGCATAGTGTGACATCATAGCGTGACATCATAGTAATCCAGGTTGCGTTAGTCACCAGTACCGTGTCCGCATTATCGATTTTTTCTTCGTCGTCAATTAAAATGTCAACAATGTTGCGAAAAATGAAATAACGAACCTCTTAATGTACATTTCCGCTCGTGATGGTATGTTAAACAATACAGGATCAAAATTAAGCAATTATTTTGGCGCGTCGTCGAACAAAGAACACACAACAAATTCATCCAGACCGCGGCGACTCCTGCTGCCGATAAGCAATACCAAACAACGAGGGAAAGATCCCACAATTATGCAAATCTGTGTGTTTTATTGGAGGTGACACCGTATGGATACAGGTGCAATGCCTACATGCATATATTCATAACGCGACATGTATTACAGGTGTACGAATAGTCACGTGATGCATGCTACTATAATCTAAATATGCAGCGACCTTCGCGCATACAAATCATACAGTATGTGCGTTTCGACACTGTGTATCGCTTCATGTGTAGCCTTATTGCCATAAAAATGTCGAGCCTTCTCGTTCCATCATTGAGCCGTGAGTAAATTTGCTAGAAGCTCATTGAAAAATATGTTGGTGTTTGTCTTGGCCTGCTTGACTGCCGTTGTGATAGTGCTCTCAAGAGCTGACATGGCCACCTTCCATCCCGTAGCTTGCATTTCCTTAAGGGCTCCACAGAGAGACGTAGCATCGGGAGGTAGAGGTGGGAGGGATTTCTCCTTTGAATAGAGGGCTCGAAGGCCACAGATAGGCCATCTTCCATAAGCATTTCACCATAAAAAAGGCTAAAATGACAGGCGTATGAGGTGACAAGGGGGTCGAAGTGTCTCGGTGCATAAATAGTAGGTTATTTCTTTGGCAAGCCGCCCGTAGTCCCGCATAAGTATGCATATCTCCTTCCTTCCGCATCTTGGCGACATCGGTTCGAACGGTGTCAATATGAGTGCATCATAAGGGTTTGAAACACGATTGTTCCAAATAAGTTTGGGGATAAGTCGGGCCGCGCATATGCCTTCGTGAATAATATTCTTCACCGCCGGTGATAAAGTCTTTCCCATAAATAAAGCCTCGACGTGAACTCGTGATTGTGTTCGCCCCGAGTATACAAAGTAAACGACTTTTCGAAATTCAGAGCTTGTTTCCTATACCACTCGAAAGAAAACTTCACACTTAGGCTGCCCACCCATTGCTTCTAGGGGGTGGGGGGGGTCCCGACCCACGGGGCAAACCGGAATCGGGGGTATCGGAACCGGAACCCGGGGGCGAAAACGGCCGTGGGGGGAAGGGGGGTGGGGGGCTGGCACGACATCGACAGCGATGCGACACGACGGCGACGTCAGGAATGCATCATGCCGATTCACGATATCGTATATGACAAACAATGAGGATGAGCTCTTTTAAAAAAACTTTGGGTGGTCCGCAAACCCAGTCTGCTGAGATCGGCGACACAGACCTGCGTTGTCATCACTGTAAAATATAAATTGGTTCCTCGAAGGTACCCCCAAAAGGTGCATTTTACAGAATAAGCTCTCAGTCGTCAGATTATAAGTGATCGAAAGGCACATATATATAGTTGAAGTATAGTTGAAGTCTAATTTATAGCAAACTAAACTTTACTGCATCGTTTATGCCGATCGGATGCCGTTTCTCTTTCGCGTTTTACCAATCGATCGACACCAAAATCCAGCGAAAACTTGCCTTAAACAGTCAGTCCTTGCTGTACTCTTTTGACCTGAAACTTACCCAAACGAAAGTTAACACCATCATCTGTAACAAATAGAGCCGAAAGAATATGGACACCGACATGGCAAGCGCGCTGAACGAACAGTCTCAACCGCCCACCCTTCGTGCGCTTCTAGCCAAGATCGTAGTCGAAAAATTGAACCAATCAGATGAATATTTGACCAAGCTCGTATCCAGCTTTAATGAACAATTAATCAGCGACGTTGCAGTTCTTACTAGGTTTTATGAAAGCAGATCCCACCGTCATGATTTCGAGAGCTTCAAGGCGGAGGTGGTGATTGATGGGAAGAAAGTGCCTTCTATAATATGGGCTGAGATCTGCACTACTCTGGGAGGAATGTCTCCGCCCACTTACCCTCCAACGAAGCGAATAAAAGTCGAGGAGTCTCCGCATAATTCAGTAACTTCATTGGTTTCGCCAATGCGTTCCATATTTCAAGTTTTGCAACGGGAGGCAAGTGTGACAGGTATGTCTCCACTCAATGTTACGCTCAGCTATTTGATTTATCCGTGTGACTGCTTTCAATATGTGGTTACGAGGTGACGGCGATATGGAAGTGGGGGGTCCCGACACCCGACACCCCACGGGCCAAAATCGCGATGGGAGGGGGGTAACCCCTAGGACCCCAAAAACGCTTCTAGGGTGCCAATCATTGTGACTTGCCCCGAGCAATGGGTGCAGCCTTACGAGACTTAAAGGCGCTACGCTTGTATTTATTAGCGACCGCACCGGACGCTTCTTTGAAACGTGTCGATTTGCTGCGCTTGAAACCCCGACGGGACAAAGCTCTCTTATCTTGTCTAAAGGTCGTAGCAATTATTAGGAGGACCCAAGTCACGGAATCTTGTGCCCTACGGCGCATACACGAAAAAAAAGTGGTTTCCTCGGGTGAGGGCACGATTCATATATATCCTTCGTTTTTGGGGGACTTGTGAAGCAAAAGTTTACGCTCGTATCGCCCTCCATACCACCTATAAAATCTAAATATTTATGTAGCGACACAAGAGGAAGACTATAGAATTTATACCTTGACGGAGGCGAGACGCCACTCGAACGGTCCAGTGTCATAGGTTGTCACAATGACATTTATATTTCCAACATATGGTATAAACCGTTATATTCCCGAACCTTGAGTTTTCTATTCACAATTAATATATACCCCATTTCAATCATTAAAATCAATAACGCAGACACGGTGCGAACGTTCGACAGTACTGTGTGTTATGCCCAGTTAAGGCGCACGGCGGGTACCCCGCCCTACAATACTATAAGGGGTGGTTATAGATTATTGCACGTGAGAGCACAATGCTTTGCTAAATTATTGCACGTACAAAATATCCTTGTCACACTGCTGCGGATATTTGAACGAAACTTCGAGTTTCCGTCCAAAGCCATGTCAATTATGTTTAATATTTAAAAAATGGCCAGGTTCTCGTGGATAGTTCGTGAAGGAAAATGCGATTATCGGATGGGGACGATGACGTCATCAAATTTCATTCTGGGACCTTTGCTGCTCCCATAAACTCATGGTTTGTGAAGGTATACGTTAAGTCGAACGGCGCTCGCACGGCGGTAGGGGAGAAGAATGCTAGACCATTTATTTCTTGAAACCACTCCACCGTTCTGCTCCACCACGGAGTGTTTTATATTGGCGAGACCCAAGACCATGTTCATAAATCATTATCGGGAAACCCATATCAATACCGTCCGCGTGCTCAAATGCACCTTTTCATTGCAGAATGATATAACCCGTGTCTATTGTACTTTACAACCTTTCATTCTTACCAAGGCACGGCATCGATATCTCCGACATCCGATATATCGATATATCGGCGATATCAGTATCAGTCACATCATAGCTACGGCGAGTCGGTGAATGGTCCAACGCACCTGGTGACCATGACCGAGTCGGTCATGGTCACTGACTGTTTTTTGCGATCCGTTCTAGTAGGTCTAGTAGGTCGGTTCGTTGGTTACGAGTAGGTCTAGTAGGTCGTTGTCGCTCGTTGCATTTGCTGCTGTCTTCTTCGTTTTTATATCTTCGTAGAGTTTTTCTACTAAGCTGGAATTGTGAGGTCTCACGCTATTCTTAGCGAATAGGTCTTGTCCTTTGCGGACGTGCTTCACGCACACATGCCAACTTAGGTTCTTCGCTGACGGGAGAATGAAAACACCCCCCTCTTGTTGCTTTCCCCACCAAAGGATACTTGCGGTCAGCGAGCCAGTGCTCTGGCAAAAAGAAAGGCGCAGAAGTCTCTGCACTCAGCTGCGTAGAAAATAAACGCAGCGTCGCTCATTCCATTCAAGGGTGGTGCGCAGTTGTAGTTTGCATTTAAACGCCCTCCCCAGTCTTTCGGGTCGAAGATGTCCTTGGCTTTCCACCCCTTAATTGGGTTTGCCATACCATGGTGGTCCACCGACAGCAGAGTAAAATCTTTCTCGTTAAAACGTGTCCTGAGGATACCTTTCACGTATCCCAAAATTCTAGAGCCCACTGCAAATAAGTCAACTATCACCCTACTTTCAATATTCTCCGAGTCTTTACAATTCTCGACATTGAACATGGTGAGCAGTTGACGTACGTGTTCCGCATCCACAACTGTTCTGCTCTGTCGGTTTCGGTCTTCGAAAACGTCATTAAAAATAGTATCTGTCCAATCTGTCTCGATGGAAACTGCGGACAGGTACGTGTCCTGCACACGCACATGAAAGCTACTTGCACGTTGGATGCATGTACGGATTGAGAGCTGGGATGCGAGCGCGTTGTTTCGCTCGCATCCGAGATTGCGCAGAGCGACACACGGTGCATGCACCTCGGTCAAATGTGCGTTTATCGTGGGTGCACTTTACTTTCTCCATATTTATTGATACGCCGATATATTCTATCCGAAATTCAGTGTGCAGTCACGAACTTTTCGAGTGCATAGCTGGGAAAATAAACATCGACCACTACGGTTAAGGACTGTACAAAGCGACACAGGCTGTACAAAACGACATTGTTTTGCGATACACGACATAGTAACAGTTCACGAGTGCCTATGACATACTCGACTGTCACAAGGGATGATCGGTCATTCCGAACTCGTGCCGCGTAATGTCATTAAAAATAATCGAATTGTCGAAAGGATTTTTCGCGAATTGATTACTGAATCATCGTCCAAATATGATAGTTTGAAGTTATATACCCATGGTCCGTCCAACATTTTATCATCGAACGGCAATAAGCTGGTTTTTGGCGCCACGTCATAAAAATGCTGGGTGCCCTGTTGGCGGTATCGAGGTCCGGACCTGAGGCCGGTAGACGGTCAGTGATCGCTGTACTGGGGATGCGTTCGACCGATAACAGGAATCGGTCCGGGATCTGATGACAAAACATATCGGGATCGAGCCGACATCAGGTGCATGTCGACGCGCGAACGGATGTTTCATGAGCCCGACGCACCGCAGCTATGATGCGGTCGACAACACTTTTTACGACATACGTATCGGAGTATCAATACCTGTCGACAACTTTTCAGCACATATCAGTATCTGTCGACAACTCCGAAGCACATATCAATATCTGTCGACAACTCAGAAGCAGATATCAATATCTGTCGACATGTGACGAGCACATTCGGTGATATCGATATCGATCGGTGATATCGATATCGGAAAGGATTAATGCAGCGCGGACTTCGCGGACTGCACAAACGCGATCCGGCAAATTGACTTAGGTGGATTTCCTCGCTACAAGCACTTCACCTTCAAGTATAGACTATTTATTGACTCGTCGGGTGAGAGGTAAGCTAGCACCCCTCATCATATTCGTGTAAGCATTGCAAACCGATTTTGATCGGTTCGTTGGTTAGTGCGTACATTCTTGCCCACTTGATTTGTCATCGTGGTCGGTGCGTGTGGAGCGTGCTTTCAGTGTCTGTGGTGCCATGCATTCTAACTTACGCGCAAGTGCGCCTGCGTGAGGGTGCCACATAGCACGCTACGATGGCGGCCATAAACTAGGCAAAGCTAGAGCTTAACGCCTGAATATGTCGTTTGCCTATAGCTAACAGAGGCCAGAGGTTTGCTGTACTCCACCCACGGTATGTAAACAGTAGTGTAATATATGTAGTAGTAGGAATCCGCCGCTAATATGTCGATATCTGTGATATATATATATATATATACAAATATCGGTTAGAACCTGTGAAAATCAATATCAGTCGACAACTCGGTAGGGCATATCAATATATGTCAACAACTCGGTAGGACATATCAATATCCATCGACAACTCATTAGCTCATATTAATATCTGTCAACCACTCAATAGCTCATATCAGTATCTGTCGAAACCAAATTTCAATATATACCAAAATGTGTCGATATCTTTTTTTGCAACCGATACAGTGCCTTGATTCTTACACAGGGTCACACGTGGGTTAAACGACGATCTCTGCCAATCGCGGACGCGGGGTTCCGGAGTTGCGTCATAACCGCATGCGATGAGATTCGTGTCGGCGACGCGGAAAATATATCGGGGCGCATGGTGCCAAAACATACCCAATGTGTATCCGTAACGACCGAGGTGAACACCACAGCTGAATGCCACCAGCAGAATTATAACATCGTTGGCGAGACCTGCACAAAATAATTTATATTAGTACCGACCCGAACGCCGGAAATATAGCGTGTGCAAATAACCACAATGTCATCACTAATGCTAAGTCTCCTTATTGTATCCAACTACCTTATAAATTGTATAATTAACGGCGGCCACAACCTGAACGCCAACGGAACGCGTGGAGTCGTTGAATATACCAGAGCGACATACTATAGCAATACATGTTGTCATCAGAGTAACCATCATCCTTGGCGAGACCTATACATGCCGATCGTCGATAACGATGACCAGAACGCCGCACTGCGTGCTGGTAGCCCCCTGGACGACATAACTAATGGCGGCAAATATTCAAACGACAAAATAGTTCGTACAACTAACGATCTTGATGGCGACCAAGTGCTGTCGGTAACGACGAGAGCGATATGGCGAGTGATAAAAATTACAAAAGTAATCAGACTTAATGCCATTCACGATGAGCCCTGAACGACAATTCACAGTAAGCACCATTGGGAACGACGATTGGTATCGAACGCCAGAGCGCGTACCTAAAATACGTAGTAACTGGTGCCATCAAAGTTGCGAACGCGCCAAACGAGTCGTGCCACCATGTCATGCCTTGAACGACGAAATTAGAAGGGGGGGGATCGGAGGAGGATGAGCCCGCAATTCCAGACATCGTCTTAGGCAGGCATGAGGGGGGAGGGGTCCTTGTGCGTCATAGCGTGTTGCTGCCCCCGGATTTCGAGGAAACGCATACTTAAGCGGAACTCTTAACGGAGTGTCGTTGATCGCGACATACAGCCAACGTAATTAAGCGATCTGAACGATGAAATTGATGTCAGTTATGACCAGGAAGCAGCGAGGGTTCTAGTCACCACCTATATATACATACTACAGTAATAGTCGTATCGTTAAAGCGGACGTCATTTTGCAGCAAGGCCGGATGAAGTGTCAACAAACCGAACGCCTAAACGTGCGGTGAAACACCTGAACGACATATACCTACCGTGTCTACTTTATTGAGCCTAAACATAAATCATGACATTACGTAGTCCCGATACATGCTGCATAGTACCCAGCCACCCTCGCTGTCAGCAATTCATAATATAACAATATTGCATTATTCACGCTGATATAAAGGACCAAGTCTCGAGAACGCCGTAGTATCACCTCTATCTGGCAATTCTTTTCTCGTAATCAATGCTGAGGATGCAGTTGGACTGTGCAGTGTATACTATGTATTGATCCCGACTTGCAAAGTCCTCCAACATATTCGCCATGGGTAGATGCTGCGTGTTATACCACCTTCTGCAGGTCGCCAACAACTGATCTATTCATGCCTTATTGCCTTTTCTGTCTTGCTTTTACTTCTACTTACCCACATGTACATGCATGCACTCACTTCTATTGAAACCCTACTGCTACAATAACGGTGGCAGCACGGGAATACGATGCATATGTGGCGGACCTGTTATAAACACCAATAACACACATACGCACCCATTCAAGCAATGGCCTTGGCTGAGGGTGGCCGAGCAGGCGGGTGGCCGGCCTTCTTGGGGGAATTGATGGCATGGGGGGAACTGGTGGGGGTGACGGGGGAGATGTGGGGAGACTCGCGGGTGGAGTTGACACACGCCGGGCCCCTCAGAGCCCGGGAGCCCATCCCACCAGCGATGACCACGTACAACAGGTTGCACGGCAGCATACGGCATCTCATTAGCTTCTGTGCCCACGGGGCGAGGTTGCTGGCCGTGCCGGAACTAACAGTGAGCAGCTATCGGGAAGGCGACGACCGGGTGGTGAACTATCGGCCACCGGGAGGGCTTGGGACACACAGGCAACTGTGGGGATGGGACCCCAAGTAGGAACAGTGCGGCATGACAGTTTAAGGGCAAGTGTGGAGTTCATTGCTCAAGTTCGAAGCTTCCTCGCAAGGCAATCACAGCAAGGGCTTCAGTCATGTGGAGTTGATGCGGGGGGTAGAGGGCTACAGGCGCAAGTCGGTGGTGGGTGCGCAAGTTCGGATGAGGGCGTCCCATTTTATAATTCTCAGCCCCTTGGGACAACCCTTGGGCATTCTGGCCGTGGCGTGGGTGGGCAAGCTCTCTTGAGACCAGGCTCTAGGGCGTGTAGGGGGCAGCAGGGTGGTCCAGAATGTGGGCTTGGCGGTGAAGGGGTGGCTCGATTGGCAGAGGTGAGTCGGCTTCAGAGGCACAGCAGCAGTGCGCCAGCAGGGCAAATGCAGAGGGGCTCAGGTGGCCCAGTGAGGCTCAGAGGGCAGAAGGGTGGTCCTGAGCGTAGGCTTGGTGGTGGAGAAATTATTGGAATCTGCAGTGCCTGCTGATCAGTTTGGTGTAAAGCATGACTGTCTAGGCCTTGTACAGTAGTCAGGATGCTCAAACCCTGAAGAAACCCTAAAGAAACCCTATGAAACCCTTAGATCTAGATCTGTAGATCTGCTGAACTAATCGTGGCCGTTGGATCATATGATGACCATCGGCAAGACACGGTGTGTAATAGCTCGCGGCCCATCTTCTGAAAGTGGCCGGAGAGTTCATCGGCCCATCGCAGGCGTGTCACTGCAGTCGTTATGAACTCGACAGTGACACGTCAGACTCTATTTAGTGAACTTTCACTTAGACTGCCCAATCAGTAATGATTGGGCGCTAAAGTTCGTGGCGTTTCAAGCTGCGAACTGCTATATCTTTTGAGAATGAAAGTTTACGCTCGCTTTTGCAAACTACCCTGTATAGAATTCCAACAGGTTATGGGCCCACTTACGACTTGTAAGTGAGTTCTATTTTGTTTATCACGCAAATTTCCGCTGCGCGTACGAGAATTCATTATGACAAAGGGCAAGAGTCAAGCGACGACACCGTCTCCTCCTGGTGGCGCGCCAGCATCTGAGGAGAAGCCGGGCGAGTCGTCTTTGCGGGATATTGCGCTGAGTAGTCAGCAAGAGCAAATCTCGGCGCTTACGGACATGATGAAGAGTATGCATGCTCAACTCTACGAGCTTCGCAGCCTTGATCAGACAGGTCCCCACGCCACTGTCCCTGTGGACCAACATCTTAATTCGTCGCTCGCTGGTGGGCGACGTCCTTTACCAAGTCTTTCTGATATGACTAAGGGACTTTCCGCGGACTCGCACTTTTCTGGCAAGGATACTGACCAGGAAGGAATTTGGGACGAGTGGCTTGCGAAAATTCGTCCTTCTCTGCGTCACCCTTCTCTGGCGCTATTGCTTTCGGAATCGACTCCACTTCATGTGCTGAGGGGGGACGAGTCCTATCTTGAGGAAGCGAATCAACTATTTTATGACTTCCTCTGTCGCGTTACCACTCGCACTGCGAACGCTGTTGTTCGCAGCTTTGAACCGTACTCTGACGGTCACGGAGCCTGGCTTGCGCTTTCCAGGTTACGACGCAACACTAGTGTCGTCTATTTCATCAACCAGGTGGATAAGCTGTTATTGCTACCCAATCGACTTTCAAATCTTTCTCCTCCTCTTTCGGCGTTTCTGGAAGCGAAGGAGACTCTTCGGCGTATACGCGAGTACTCCGTGAACACGCGCGTTACGCCTTCTGGCAAACCTCTATGTATGGAGACGGTTGAGGCCATGTACACTGCTATGGCTATTGTGAGACTGCATCCCGACTATATGCTCCTCAAGGCCAAATTCATGGTCGAGGCCCTCCCTACTGCGGACGTGCTGGCTGACCAGGTCACCGCTCATTACGACACAATACTCGCCCCACGCGATGCTGTGACGCACACTGCCCACGCAGTGAACCACACCGGCGACAATTCTGAATCTGAGGCTGCTGGCAAGGTCCCTTGCTCTATCGGTCACAGACGTGGCCACCCTTCTACAGACTGCTTCATCAAGAACGTCGAGAAGCGGGAGGCGTTCTTCGAGAAGGCTTCCCCCTCTACCAAGGCGGCAATTCTTAAGAAGGTTGCGGACTACGAGAGGCATGGTAAATTACCGAAGCCTGGTGAGCACCTTGGTGCTGCAGCTAGGCAATCTGAGCTTTATCCTGGCCTGGAGGAAAGTGGTGAGGTTCTATTTGCTCTCCGAGAGGCTGGTCAATCTGACTTACACCCTGGTCTGGATGAGACTGGTGAGGACATATATGCTGGCGAGGAGGAGGAGCACTCTGACACTGGTGAGACTTTATTTGCTCTCCGTGAGAGTGGGCAATCTGACTTCTACCCTGGCCTGGAGGACACCGGTGGGGCTTTATTTGCTCTCGGTGAGGGTGGGCGATCTGGCTTACACTCTGGCCTGGAGGACACCGGTGAGACTTTCTTTGCTCTCCGTGAGGCTGCATGTCGCTGGAACAATGAGCACACTCTCCCGACTTCGGTGACTTCTGACTTCTCTGATGTCCCCGTGACTCCGTTACATCTGGTCTTTGGGAGTAACTCTGGTAAATCTGCCTTGGTGGACCCTCCAACCTCTGGACTCGCCCTCTCCAACAACTATTCAGTGCTGGACAGAGTGTTGGCGGTGGCTACTGATGCTACTGCTCGCTGTGCTAAGGTGGCCGGAGGGGTGGTGGATCCTGACCTGCGGGTTGCGCCCCGCTCCACTATGGACAAGAGCGCTGTTCTGGATTGTGGCGCCACCAAGCACATCTTCGACTCTATGAAGGTGTTCACCGAGGATGATGATGGTGACCACTTTGGTGACAACTTTGATGACTCCATCCCCGATCTGGACTCGGGCTCCGACTCGCATGAGGATGATGATCCCGAGGCTTGTCAGGTTGGACTATCTGGACATCCTGAGCTTTATCCTGGACTACGAGTGGATATCTTGACAACCTACCCCGTGATGATCAAATAAGGACTGAAGGGGCACCATCCCCATACCACTGGAGCTGAAGGGGCACCATCCCCATATCACTGGAGCTGGAGGGGCACCATCCCCGTATCACTGGAGCTGGAGGGGCACCATCCCTAAGACTGGTGTGGCAGACTGAAGGGGCACCATTCCCGAGAACTGGCATTAGCTAGACAGTCACCCTTTAGAAGGGGTATTGGAATCTGCAGTGCCTGCTGATCAGTTTGGTGTAAAGCATGACTGTCTAGGCCTTGTACAGTAGTCAGGATGCTCAAACCCTGAAGAAACCCTAAAGAAACCCTATGAAACCCTTAGATCTAGATCTGTAGATCTGCTGAACTAATCGTGGCCGTTGGATCATATGATGACCATCGGCAAGACACAGTGTGTAATAGCTCGCGGCCCATCTTCTGAAAGTGGGCCGGAGAGTTCATCGGCCCATCGCAGGCGTGTCACTGCAGTCGTTATGAACTCGACAGTGACACGTCAGACTCTATTTAGTGAACTTTCACTTAGACTGCCCAATCAGTAATGATTGGGCGCTAAAGTTCGTGGCGTTTCAAGCTGCGAACTGCTATATCTTTTGAGAATGAAAGTTTACGCTCGCTTTTGCAAACTACCCTGTATAGAATTCCAACAGAAATGGCTCCAGCAGCTCGGGGGACACAGGTGAACCGGCTTCAGGCACAAGGCAGCAGCGCGCCGGCGGTGCTGGTGCAGAGAGGCTCAGGTGGCTCAGTGAGGCTTAGGGGGTCCCATTCTTCACTAGTGAGCTCCGGAGAATCCGGATAAGGGTCCCGAAGTGTGTGCTGAATCCTTTGATCCCTGGTGAGGGTACATAGTGCAGCTGATCCTGTATGGTTATGTGATAACAAAGGACTCGGTCAAAGGATAAGCAAACACACACATACCGCTTCGTGGTCACCTTGTTCGAGTAAATGAGTCACCAGGTGCCCTTGCGGTGAAAACCAGCAGGGCTTCCGACATACATCGCTTGGGACCGCGGGACACACTTGCCTATCCGTCCAAGTTCCACGTGGCCACGTCAGCAGAGACACAAACTGGCTGCAGTAGCAGCAGCGCCCATCCGAGTGCGGCGAGGGCAGCACCAGGCGGGAGGTGACAGGGTTTTGCCCCTTTCACCAGGCGGGAGGTGAGAGGGTTTTGCCCCTTTCACCAGGCGGGAGGTGACAGGGTTTTGCCCCTTTCACGGCGGGAGGTTACAGGGTTTTGCCCCTTTCACCAGGCGGAAGGTGACAGGGTTTTGCCCCTTTCACCAGGTGGGAGGTTACAGGGTTTTGTAACGCCAATCCATACGCGGCAAGCGCAGCACCAAGCGGGAGGCTACAGGGTTTTGCTTGGCGTATCACTGCCTCTGGCGGTAAATGTAAATCTGATGCGTCCATGGCGGCCAGAGAATGCGTCCATGCCGGCCAGAGAATGCGCCCATGCCGGCCAGAGAATGCG
>LGRX02012810.1:0-16349 GCA_001247695.2 Cymbomonas tetramitiformis
GTGGTGTGGCACAATGCCACCACCACATACGAGCCAGTTTCCGGTCCTAGACCGAATGGTACAATTCTGAACTTAGAATTGTACCAGGATTTTATCATGAGCGCCAATAGGGCCGGCTGCCGCAGAGTGCCGTGGAGTTGCTCGGTCTGCGAGCTAAACGGCTGGCCGGATACCGGTAAATTACCCGGTATTACCACACCCCATATTCGCATTACCGGTAAAGTAGTCACCTTAATGTGGGGTATATCCCACCCCTAGGACGGGTTCGGCCGTTTTCGTGGAGTTTATCGCCTTTTTTAGTGCCCTATAGAGGTCCCCAGCCGTATATTCCGGGTTGAATTGGTAGGCCCCCAGCTGTTCCCATTGCGCCTCCCAGGCCGAGCCCACAGCCCCGAATACTGAGTCCCGTGGGTATTGCGAGTAGTATGTCTTGGTACATTGAGCGGCGAGGCAAAGACTTCCGTCTGTACTCCCATGGCTGTGTGTACTGCCTCCATCATTTCCGGGGGAAAGGTCCAGTGGTTTTGGAGGTTCCTTTTTCTGTGCTTCATTTCCGCTTTGCTAGAGTATCTTATTATGAGCAGCTGTGCAATTTCCTCCTCAAAATAAAGTGTCGACATGTATTTTGTGTTCCAGTTTCAGTTCCAGCCTTTTGGCTAGTTGTTTTTCCGTTGGTCGCTGTGCCGCGCCGTCGCCTACTGCATTGGCATATCTGTCGTATACCTGTCATACATGTCATACGGTTGACCGACGGTTGACTTTTTATGCTTTCTTCCGGACCTTCGCCCCCTTCTACCACCGCAATGGACCCTTCCACCACCACCTTCCCTTTGACCCCCTCAGACCCTACACCAACCGCTTCCACCGCGCCTGGACCTTCGGGCCCTTCCACCACCGTGCCACTGACCCCCTCAGACCCCTCTCCACCAACCGCTTCCATCGCAGGGGTCAGTGCCGGGCAGGTTGTTGACATGTATCAACATGTCCCGGACGTGGCTCAGTTGCCCTTCAGCGTGCCCTTCAGCGCGCCCCCCAGCATGCAACCCAGCATGCAACACGGCATGCAACTCAGCATGAAACCCAGCATGCAACACGGCATGCAACTCAGCATGCAACCCAGCATGCCTCAGAGCCAGTCTGTGCACGCCCCCTCTCAAACTTTTCCTTTTATGTTTCATCAACAAGAGGGCGGTTGGAGCGGCATGCAACAACATGCAACGGGCGTGCAGCAGCATGCAACTAGCATGCAACAGCATGCAACGGGTATGCAACCGCAGTTTCAGCATGCAACCGGCATGCTCCAGTATGCTCCAGACATGCCATATGCCTCCAGTATGCCGTCTCAGCCTTTTGGAATGCCTCTCCACTATGCCACAGGCTCGCCGCTACCACATACCCCAGGCGTGTTGACACACGCCCCGTATACCCCAGCTCCGATGTCGACCACTTATGGGGATCCGTGGACATTACCCGCTTATTTTCCACCGCCTCCACCTCCAGTATATGGAGCTGACCCTGCGTCGGAGGCACGTGCTAGAGAATGGTGGGCAGCGCGAGAGCGCATGGCGGCTGCAGAGCGGGCGGTGGCGACTGATATGAGAGTGGTCCCCCAACGACTGTATCCGACACCGCCGATGAAACCGACTCCCCACATCGATACTTCTCCTGACGAGGGTGTGGTAAACCACCAGCCGCATCATCGTCGCCGTGCTTCGGGTCCAGAGACTCTTGGGAGAACCTTGCCAACACGCACGGAGCCTCAAGACGTGGTGACAGAGGACCTCTCTCAAGCTCACGCGTCTCAACCTGGGAGCACTACATCCGGCTCCGGCTATGAGTCTGCAGCGGGTACTCAACATAGTCGCAAACGACGAGAACGGCGTCTCAAGTTGGAGAAGCATCGGAGGAAGGAGTTGACGGACCAGGAAATGTTGCAGAGGGTAGTAAGCGCTGAGACCGCTCGGTTCCTCGCAGAGACCGAGGCGGGGAGCTTACGCGATCAAATGGCTCAGCTAGAGGCTACTACAGCGGAGCGCGAGGTGGCCGAGGAACGGCGTCTAGCAAGAATACGCCGGGCAAGCATGGACACCCCTGTGGTGTACGGGTCCGGTGAAGGCCAGCCACGTCATGCAGCGGGAGCGGCTGAGCATGCAACCAGCTCGGCAGAGCATGCAACACAGCATGCAACACGGCCGGCTGAGCATGCAACACGCCCGGCTGAGCATGCAACCAGCTCGGCTAAGCATGCAACACAGCATGCAACACGGCCGGCTGAGCATGCAACACGCCTCGCCCAGCATGCAACCGGTCAGTCTGAGCATGCAACACGCCTTGCTGAGCATGCAACACGCCTCGCCCAGCATGCAACTCGACCGGCTGAGCATGCAACGGGCCCGTCTCAGCATGCAACACGCCTCGACCAGCATGCAACACGCCTGGTTCAGCATGCAACCAGTGGATTCCAGCATGCAACCAGCGCCTCCCAGCATGCAACCAGCGGGGGACAGCTTGCCTTGGGCTGGAAGGATGGGACGCCGCTTGCCGCCGATGAAGAATCGCAAAGCCGGAGTAGCGACTATAAGGACACGGAGGACGACCCTGGTGACGACTCTGGAGATGACCCTGATGGTGACCCGACTGGGGGGGCGGGACCGTCGACGTCAACCACACGGCTGTTAGTGGCCACTCCCCAAGGGGATTCCTTGTGGGTGCCCCCGGGTGAATTAGCCACTACAGCAACGTTACCCGAGATCACCTCCTCGCGCTATGGTTTGTCGGCAGCCCTGAAGATCTGTGACAATCTTGGGCTGAGCCCCGCTCGATACATTTTGAGCGGGGCCGGTAGTACCTCTTTTCCCGAGATACGTCCGCTGCACATCACTGAGGCCTCCACCTACGCTCTCTTGGTGGACCGCTTGGTGGCAGAAGAGTCTATTCGAGGCACGAGGCGTTCCAGAATTCCGTCACAATGGTACCAATGCCCGAGACGACCGGTGGTGGACGCCTTCACGGAGTCGGAGGCGGAAACCTACGAGCTGGATGGGCTACAAGCCCGGGTGGAGGTATGTGCTGCTCCATGGTACTTGGCTACATCGTTTGGGTCGCCTTCTACGATGTCCCAACCCCCGTTGCAGACTGACTCCTCCACCTTCCCGGCTCCTTCACATCGACTCTCAGCCGATGCCGCGACCTTCACCCCGACGGTGACTCATACGGCAGTGGCGGGACCACCTGCCGGGGTTGCACGAGCTCCGGAAGACCCGATGGCGATGTTCACCCTGACGACCGCTCCTACCAGACCGCGATCAAGAACGAGAGCTCGCTCTTGAAGGACATCTACAAGTTGGTGGATGACCTCCCGGAGTTCCCCGGCGATCACTACACGAAGGGCCGGGCCATGGATGACCTTGAGGAGTTCTCTGTGGCGGTGAATGCGCTTCTGGAGCACATGACGGTGATTGCGGCGCTCACTACTCCCAGCTTTCGGCGTGAGGCGCAAGGACGCAACCAGCTCTCCACCTTGCTATGGATGATCAAGACCGCCAAGTTGGCCAAGGCCCAGAAGCTGTACGTCGAGGAGATGGCGCCAGGAGGCAGCGAAGGAGAGGCGTGGAAGGCGAGGTACGCAGCGGTGCCACGGTTCATGGGCGACCTTGCCTTGTCGGTGGACATCACGGACGCCCTGAAACGGCTGGAGTCGGATCTACTCTCAACGAGGCAGCGATCGGAGGAGAAGACCGGTGCTTTCTACACCCGCATCACCACCCGAACCGCGACTGTCAACTTTGTGGCGGACGTAGTACGGGGTTGCGGTAAGGTTACCAAACTGGAACTTCTCGAGCTCTTTTGGGGTGGACTACGACACAGCGTTCAAGTGGGTTCCAAGCTGGCGGATCTGGGGCTGGATACCAGTCACCCGGAGCAGTGGGAAGATGAACAACGTCGACTTGGACGGTCCGACAGACCGACACCTCCGCCATCTTGAAGGTTCGTTCCGTGGCCACGGAAATTGAGACGGCTAAGGTGATGGAGGACGCGGTTCTCCACGACACCATCGCCCGTAAGGTGGCGTTGGAGATGGGATACCGACAGCGGCAAGCTCCACCACGCAGCACCCCGGCTGGTCGGCCTAGGTGGACCCCGAGGAGGCCTGTGTTGGCGGCCCTCACGTGGGAGCCGGGGACTGCCGGGGGCGACTCGGCAACAGCGGCTCCTGTGACCGTAAGCACGGCGGCGACCCAAGGATCTCGACCGGCACCTGCGGTGAGGGAGCGGCCCTGTTTTGCATGTGGCTGTCTCGAGCACTTGGTGGCCAATTGCACAGACGAAAAGAAGTTGGCAATCTGGAAGGCCAACGCCCCGGCGCGGTTGGCGCGAAGGCCAGGGCAAGTGGCGGTTTGCGTGGAGGTCATTGAGGAGAGAGTCGAGGAGGATTCCCTCAACCCCGAAGAGCTGGAGACGATGGAGGAGATCCTCGCTCTGGCGGATGCTGACGTGGACCTCTATGGGGATCTGTGTGCCATGTGTGACATCACGAGCACCGAGGATCCAGCTTTTCGGAGTGGGGAGCCGACAGGGGCTCCCGGGCAAGAGGAGTAAATCTCCATCGACCCCGTGGGCAGAGGCAGCCCTATACCAATGTGGCAGCCCGTCCTTCATGGCCCTCGCGGACGTCACGTGACGAGGCCACCGCCTGTACCCCGACAAAGCCCGTCTCACTGCGAGTGCTGCATGCCCCAGTGAGCACAGAGGCTTCATCAGATTCACCCCATGGTGTGGCCGCACGGCCCCCCTCCACCGTCAGCCCGAGGCCCCGTTCATCACGGATTGCCTTCAGTGGCCGAGAGCGCGCACGGCGCGCTACCATTTTGAGCAGACGGCCCCTCTCAGTGGAGGATCCCCCCCTGCTCGGGGATCATTGACTCCACCGATAACCCCACCGACAGCACATTCTTGTTGGGAGACTTACTGTGCCGAACACGGTGTCCCGATTGACCGCGGTAATGTTGATGGACCTCCCCCACGTATCCGAGCTCATCACGCGGCACCAGCAGTTCAGCCCAGCGACTACAAGGATCTGCATCTGGCTGCACCGGGGGCCTCCGAGGTGTACCAGAGTTCCTTGGCGGACCAGCGTAGGCGGTTGACATCGTGGAGCTGGAGAAGTCCGGCTGGGGCTACCTCTGAAAGTGTCCTGCTACGACAACTACGCATGACCCTGAAGAAGAAGTCCCCGGCAGAGGCACGCAAGATGGCTGAGCGCAGTCGCCGCCATGCTACACGACGTCCCGCGACTACTCCCTTCAGCCGTCGCCAACGGAAGTACGAGTTGGACGAGCTTATACTTGCCCGCTTGCGTGGTCGCATGGGCGGCACATTGGGCTTGGCCTTGGCAGAGTTGAGTCCATGTGAGCAGCGTCGGGCTGTGGAGCAAGAATACGGGCCGAAGACGAATGTACCGCAAGAAGGCCGACCTTGGGAGACGACTGGACTCCGTCGCCTTCGACAGCGTCAAGCGTCTGCGGCGATATCAATACAGCAGGCCTATCGCTTGTGGGTTGTGGCGACGTCGGCGGGCACAACGAGCGCAGGACACCCCCTTTGACTCCCATGCGCTCAAGACGGCCTCAACATGGACCACGGCAGTCCAGCGGGTCAGACAGTGCGGCAAGGCGATTGTGCAGGCTGTGTTCGGACGTGTTCGACGAGCACACCCACCTCCCAATCCTGCTCCTCTCAAACCAGACGAGACAGTTCTCGCGGCAACTCTGGGATCGAGCCCCTCGGACCTAACCCACAGCACGGACGAGTCCGAGATGGAGATTCATTGCAGCCAGTACCGGTTGCAGCAACACCGTGAGCAGTCCTCGGAGGAGGATACGCCTACCCGTCGTTCGAAGCCTTCGAGGAGTGGGAGGAAGCGTACGACCTTGGACCAGCGGATGAAAGCCTGGAGGAAGAAGGAAGCTGCACGTCTTGCGGCTTGGGAGGCTGCGCGTCTTGCTGCTTGGGAGGGTCTGAGCATGACCCAACAACCGGCGGGCGAATCTGAACACCTCGAGGAGGAGCCGAGTATGACCCAGCAACTGGCGGGCGGATCGGGCAGCATACCGCCAGCATGCAACCAGCATGCTGCATCCTGCCCTAGTCTGCCCGAGGAGGAGCTGAACATGACCCAGCAACTGGCGGGTGGACCTAACAGCCCACGCCGGCATGCAACCAGTCCGGCCGAGCATGCGACCAGCCCGGCTAAGCATGCAACACGCCCAGCTGAGCATGCAACCCGCCCGGCGAAGCATGCAACCCGCTTGCCTGGCTGGGCATGCAACCAGCTCGCCTGAGCATGCAGCATGCCTTGCTGAGCATGCAACCAGCCAGCCTGAGCATGCAACCGGCTCGGCTAAGCATGCAACCTGCCCAGCTGAGCATGCAACACGCCCAGCTGAGCATATGTATCTGGACTAGCTCACCTCCACCAACGCCATTGCTGGAGTGCACCTCGCGGACACCTTGCGCATGTAAATGGGCCACCGGAGGGCACCCTGAGACTGCTGAGCTTGGACCATCGTCTTCACAGCAACCAGGGGCGCGAGATGCTCACGCCGTGTACCCCGTACCGGCCCCGTTACTGCGTCATCTCTTCCACCATCTTCGGTTCGGGGAGCTTGATACCTGAAGACGCCGGGAGCGGCATCGGGAGATAGGCCGCTCTTGAGGGGGGAGGAGTTGTACCGGGAGGTACGAGCAGAGGGGTTGCATGCTACAGAGATCTGGTTGCATGCTGCCGACGAGTGGTTGCATGCTACAGATGCCTGGTTGCATGCTTCCGATGCTTGGTTGCATGCTACGGATGCCTGGTTGCATGCTTCCGATGAAGCATTGCATACAAGTGTCTGCGGCGAGCGCTGGACCAGGATAATCTGCACAAGTATGCGAACTCCTTCCCCAGTGGGGCCACCCGCAGCGCCTTGATGTCATTGACCAAGCCCACCGCCACCGAACCCGTCAAGCCCCCCAAGCCTGCACCCGTCATCAAACCACTCACCGCACCCAGGACCAGCACCACGTTGCCTATTCTGCGAAAGGCGGGTTAACCCGCCGTAGCGAACGGCGGGTTAACCCGCCCATCGCATTCCTTCGATATCGCGCGCTTAATCGACCCATAGCGTGTAACCCGTATGAAAAGTGGTTGATATACTCCCCAAAGGACCAAAAAAAAGTGGGGACACTGACATAAACCGAGGTGTGCAGTAAAATAAAGGATGCCTCCATTGTCGTTTCCATTGAGAAACCTTGAGAAATTGGTTGGTCATGAGTTGCGAGTTCCTGTTGGGGCTTGCGGTCGAGATTGGGCCCTCGAAACCGTCGAGGACTTTCCAGGGGACCCTCTCCTTCATCCCCTCCAAGCGGTGATACAAGGATATGACCCAGCACAACCTCTTGACAATTGGTTCAAAGTTGTCTTCAACTATGACGGTACGGTGACGATATTCACACTATGTGAAATATGTGTACCAACACCATTCCCCCCCTTTATTTCCAGATTAAAGTCACATACGGCTGCATATGATGCACGAAATTGTTCATCTAGAAAAGGTCTCCAACATATCTGAAAGACATGTGTATGTGATACTTGTATGTGACACAATAAACCCAAACCCAAACCCTAACATTATCGTATGTTAATGATATTTGCTGGTGACAGTGAGACGAGTCAGTTCACACATGGTGTGGTCTGTAACATGCGGCGCATGGTCTATGGTGATCGGGGAGTGGTATGTGCATAAAGTTAAGGTCATGACACATCTAATTTCATGAAAATAAGCTTTCTGGGCACCTCCGTATCGCCGCCTGCCATGTACCGATCTACCAATATTAAACTCTATTGTTAACCCGCCGTAATTTTGAGGCCAACCCGCCATAACCTTGCGGCAACAATTGCGACCGGTATGCTGATGCAAGCGACCGATATTAAGGTTCTCACACATAAAACTAACATAGATAAGTATTGCATAGCATTGGTTCCGTCCGATACCTCGAATTATCAAGGAGACTGGAGCACTCAAAAATCGCTCTTAGGTATTGTTAACCCGCCCTAAAATTAGTAGAATAGGCAACGTCCTCAGGCGCGTTCCCACAGCGTCCCAACCGCAGCAGCACAGCTGCTCCCACAACTGCGCCTGACGTGCGCCTCAACCAGGCTGGCCGGGAGCTGATGCGCAACCTGACCGGCGCACTCTCCGTCGATTACGATATCGACAACCAAAACGCCATCACCTTCAACACGACCCACCATCCCGACAACTTGAGTGGACCCCACAATTTATGCATCTTCTGCCACCACAGCCTGGAGCAATTTCACCGCCCGGACTGCGCCTGCCATATGTCTGGCCAGACCTCCCAGTCAGTGAAATGGGCGACAGAAGGCACAATGCCGAATGAGCTGCGCCCATACATGGCTCAGCTAATGGTCAACCTGCAGCGCGTGCGCAAGCAGCAGCCGCCGCTAACGCGCGACCAGTTCAACCAGAAATACTGCGAGCCGACCAGCCAAGCAACGCCGACTCCGGCACGACTGGCGCGTATCCATCAGACACAACGTGGAAGCACGCAACAATCATACAACACTGTGCCACCCCCCCGCGCAAACCCGCCAACCAGCGCTGCCACCGCCCTGCCCCAAACACACCAGGGGTGGATGCAATGGTACAAAACAGTCCCAAAAGTCCCGTCACACCACACTGCCGAACCCGACCCACAAAACAGCCCTGGCGAGGCAATACCCCACTTCCACTCATACAGCATGGTGCCACACACCTCCCCTCAGCAGTATCAACCTACGCCCCCATGCACCATGGACAGCGCCCCCCCACTAACCAGCGACGCACCTGAACACCTGGAGAGATACCTGGTGTTCAAGGCGGAGGCGACACATCGGGCAAGCTACAACACCATGACCAACGAAGACGTGGCTTAGTACCAGCGCGTACCTGTCAGCCCCACGCCGGATCAAGACAGCCCCCGTGTCGTGGAGAACAACAACACCGTCCAGCTAGGCGTTCAAGAAGAACGGCGCCGCATCTGACAGCCCGCACCCTTTGAGCCCCATCCTCCCCATGACCGGGAGGTTCCGCAAGCGCCCACCCCACTCGTGGACCCCAACAGCCCCGCTGAACCCTACTCTCCCCGTGACTGGAAAGTGCCGCAGGCGCCCACCCTACTAAAGGACCCCTGTAGCCCCCCTCACTCTCCCACCAAGAGACCCGGTCCAGACAGCCCTCCATACACCCCCAACAGCCCCATGCATGTACTCCCCCGTCAGCCCAATATATGGACACAAGAGCCCTTCGCCCACCGCCAACAGTCCCATCATAACCCAACACTTGGTGTCTCACGCCCCAGACAGCCCCCTCGCCTCGCCAGACGATGCCGACATTACAGTAATCACTCACCTTTAAGAAAACCCGCCGATAAGAAACCAGCCAGCTTTTCAGGGGGTACGCAAGTTGGTGAGAATCTTTGACTGGTTTTTTTGAGCTATGAAATAGGCGAAAATAAGAAATATGGGTGCTGGCGCCGCAGGCGGAAAATTTTGAAAATGTCGCCTTTTTAAGGGTTTATCATTGGACTTTTAAGAGAATTACTGGCTGATTGAAAGAAAATACTTGCTAATTCTTACCGATTCCATAGGACGGGCGCTGGGGGGTGGGGGTACGTAAGTTGGTGGAATTAGCTGGCTGACCCCAAATCTCCGGTTTTCTTAAAGGTGAGTGATTACTGTATGGCCGCCATGAGAACCACCCACTCAATGACCCGCACACAGCGCGTCGACAAGGAGTTCGCCGCAATGACATCCGCGCTCGTGAGGCACGTCCCGTCCGCGAACGCGCCGGTCAACACCTTCGCCATTGCCTACGCGGTCATACCTCTTTCCTACCCCGACTACCCGATCGGCGCCGACGGACATCCTCTACGGCTGGGGCGTAAGAGCGACCTCCACATAGACCGCGTGTACGACCAGTACGGGCTGCCCCGGTGCTGTATGACCCACCGCACTGACCCTGCCAAGTGGAAGCCTGAAGGGGAAGTCATCGACTTGGTATCTGAGGAGGAGAGCGAGCCTGGTGACACCACCGAGGACGACAGCTCCCCCGACCGCAAGCGAATCAGGTACTCGGAACCTACCAACGACGACTGCCGCTCATACATGCACGCAACTTGGCGCACCACCAGCCGTTGCCCGCCTCATTCCGTCGCGTAATCGACAGCCTCGAGGCCAACCCTACCACACCAGTGACGGACATCGCGCGCGTTGTGGTACGCGGACGACCCCACCCGGCTTCTGACGGTCCAGAAGGCTCTTCATTCATGCTCGTGCCTTTTGGCGACTGGACGGAGGAGGACCACGAGGATACTTACCAGAGCTTGTCCACGGCGGTCAACGCTCCACCAGGCGCAACTACAGCGACAGTACCGACCGCAGAGCTCCAGCGCCTCACCACACGCGCTTACGAGGAAATGAAAACATCCGTCATGGCCTGGTTCCGACGCAGCTCGATATGCTTCACTGTGTGCAACGACGACCCGAAGAAATCTATTTTGGTCATGAGTCAACGCACTGGTACCTACACGATCTTGAAAATCATGATCGTCGACACTGGCTCCATGCTATTCGTAAGGAACCAAAACATCGTCACTCTTCTGGGCCTGAAGACCACGTTGGGGAAGGCCAGCCAGCATCGAAGGCCAGCCTGGGCAGCCAGGGTACCCAGCAACACCGACAGTGGGGCCCCGGTGAAATGATGCTGGTCATATGCCCTGGCACCACAAACGAGATGGTGTTAGCCGACGTTACCGGCATTAGCCCGTGCTCAAACGTGAACTTTGACGTGCTCCTCTCTGTGGACGTGCTGCACGCCATGTCCGCCGGCATACTCCCTGCGACCCCCCATCGCGACGCCGCTATGGTTTTCCATCCCCACAACCAGCAGGGCGACTTCGACACCAAAGCCTACATACCCATCCGCACCCTCAAGACAAAAGACCACAACAACGGCAGCCACTTCGTCGCCACCCCCAGCTCGAACGAGCCCGTTACCCCATCGGCCCAACATCACCAAGCACCACCAAAGGCGCGCTGGAACGCACTCTTCCGCGTCGCGTGGTCCGCCATTGCCATCGCATCCCTTCTCCAACCGGCAGCCGGAGCTCTCATTGAGGTGGATGATGCACACGTCAGCCCAATGAACGCCCTACCCGTGGTCGCCCTCCTGTGGGGCCAAGTCGCCATGCTCGTCAACATCGACCGCATCGCCTTCGTCAGACGCAGACAAGCCGGACAAGCGCTACCACACACGCAGGCAGCAACATCCCATAGCGAGTCTCCACCGCCTACGCCTACCAGCGACACCCGCAACCCCATGCAGGAGCAAAACCAACCCCACCTATCAGCCGACACAGTGCAAAACATCTTCGACGCCTTAAGCCGCACCCACCGAGGACCCGCCAACCAAGAAAACCTGCGACCTGTTCCCGCTCTTACTTAAAAATTTCCCTTGCCTACGCCTACGCAGCAAAGCCCCTTCGGTACCCATGACACGCCACACCCACACACGATGCACGTCACTGCCCCTACGCTACACACACCCTAAGCCTCACTGCCACAAGCCCTGCACATTACAGTTACCACAATCGCGACAAACAATGTTCACAACCTTTCTAAGACGAAAGTTTGCAAAAGTAGAGTAGACAAAGCGACAGAGCCTGGTGCAGGTTTGCACACGGTAGGTGCCTATTTAGCTGTTAGAATTTCTGGCACCTGCACTTGTTTGAAATTCAAACTAGCTCAGACCACTGAAGTCAAGTTCGACACCCACCCTCCCGCGCCTTGGTGTAGGAGGTAGGTTGCAGGTTCTGGGAAGCTGCAGCGGGCTAGACTGACTTAGACTTTCGGGTCACTCCCTCCATTCTGAGTTAGTGAGAATAACATTTGTGCTGAATTGGAAACAAGTTATTAACTTGGTATATATGTGTGGAGAAATATTCTTGTAAGTGTACAGCAAATAGTAATTGTAATTAACAATTTAATTTGCTAGTCTGGGTACCCCACTTGGGAGGGGGGAGAGTTTGGGAGAGGAGAACAAGCACAACGATCAAGTCAGTAAAACTTCAGCAACTTTGGAATTTAACTCTATGACGGTCCGGTTTTTTTCAGCCTTGCGACCCACGTACGCGTAAGACCCGAACCCTGAGAGCCGGCCTGCATTTCGAACCTCCCCACCCTGCCCCCCCGCCAACCACCCCAAAAGTATTATTTCGCCACTCTTCTAGTGTGTTGGGACACCTCGCGCGCCGCACGAATCGAAGCGGTTCGCTCGCTACGCCCTGCTCCGTCAGCGCAACCATGCTCGGGCCACACCCCCTCCAATGCCCCCACCTACCATCCCCACAACCAGCAGGGCGACTTCGACACCAAAGCCTACATACCCATCCGCACCCTCAAGACAAAAGACCACAACAACGGCAGCCACTTCGTCGCCACCCCCAGCTCGAACGAGCCCGTTACCCCATCGGCCCAACATCACCAAGCACCACCAAAGGCGCGCTGGAACGCACTCTTCCGCGTCGCGTGGTCCGCCATTGCCATCGCATCCCTTCTCCAACCGGCAGCCGGAGCTCTCATTGAGGTGGATGATGCACACGTCAGCCCAATGAACGCCCTACCCGTGGTCGCCCTCCTGTGGGGCCAAGTCGCCATGCTCGTCAGCATCGACCGCATCGCCTTCGTCAGACGCACACAAGCCGGACAAGCGCTACCACACACGCAGGCAACAACATCCCATAGCGAGTCTCCACCGCCTACGCCTACCAGCGACACCCGCAACCCCATGCAGGAGCAAAACCAACCCCACCTATCAGCCGACACAGTGCAAAACATCTTCGACGCCTTAAGCCGCACCCACCGAGGACCCGCCAACCAAGAAAACCTGCGACCTGTTCCCGCTCTTACTTAAAAATTTCCCTTGCCTACGCCTACGCAGCAAAGCCCCTTCGGTACCCATGACACGCCACACCCACACACGATGCACGTCACTGCCCCTACGCTACACACACCCTAAGCCTCACTGCCACAAGCCCTGCACATTACAGTTACCACAATCGCGACAAACAATGTTCACAACCTTTCTAAGACGAAAGTTTGCAAAAGTAGAGTAGACAAAGCGACAGAGCCTGGTGCAGGTTTGCACACGGTAGGTGCCTATTTAGCTGTTAGAATTTCTGGCACCTGCACTTGTTTGAAATTCAAACTAGCTCAGACCACTGAAGTCAAGTTCGACACCCACCCTCCCGCGCCTTGGTGTAGGAGGTAGGTTGCAGGTTCTGGGAAGCTGCAGCGGGCTAGACTGACTTAGACTTTCGGGTCACTCCCTCCATTCTGAGTTAGTGAGAATAACATTTGTGCTGAATTGGAAACAAGTTATTAACTTGGTATATATGTGTGGAGAAATATTCTTGTAAGTGTACAGCAAATAGTAATTGTAATTAACAATTTAATTTGCTAGTCTGGGTACCCCACTTGGGAGGGGGGAGAGTTTGGGAGAGGAGAACAAGCACAACGATCAAGTCAGTAAAACTTCAGCAACTTTGGAATTTAACTCTATGACGGTCCGGTTTTTTTCAGCCTTGCGACCCACGTACGCGTAAGACCCGAACCCTGAGAGCCGGCCTGCATTTCGAACCTCCCCACCCTGCCCCCCCGCCAACCACCCCAAAAGTATTATTTCGCCACTCTTCTAGTGTGTTGGGACACCTCGCGCGCCGCACGAATCGAAGCGGTTCGCTCGCTACGCCCTGCTCCGTCAGCGCAACCATGCTCGGGCCACACCCCCTCCAATGCCCCCACCTACCACAGTCTACATCAACAACCTTTTGCACTAGAATTAGGGGTGTGCCGAGCCTCCATGTGGCAAGGCGCGGTAGTCCCACATCCCACCTGATGTCCTTCGTCATCCCCACCATGCATCTTGCCTTGACCATCGAGCTACACGTCGCTACAGCACGCCAACTGCACCCTACCAATTCTTGGGGGTGGACCGTCATAGAGTTAATAACCAACGCAACGGATCATTGTTACCTACCCGGACGAGCGGACTTTCTGGCAAAACCCCTGATACTAAGATACTCGACTCTTTCTGTGCGTAAAGTGACGTACCAGTAGCAGATAATTGTACGATCGCAGTAGATACCTGTAAGATCATCTCTAACTCCAAGTGAAATCTCCGGGGAGATCTCGCTCACTGAGAAGTCCTAAGCAGCACACAGCATGGCTCTACGATACTCTTGTTTGCTGAAGTACGATATATGCTTACCTCACAGAGGTCCCCTTCCTGAAAGGAAACAAAGAATCCCATCCGCACGTTGCGATTCGGTTGCACGCCGGGGTAAGTTTTCCGAGCAGTGCATAATGCTGTGCTGCGATCTCTATAAGTTCTAGAAACTTGAAAGTTGCGATTGGACGAAAAGTGCTTCTCAACTTAAAGTCAGTAGGTGTGTCTTGAAGAACAGAAATTTTGCACATATGTGCACAAAGTCTTTTGATCCCTCTCTTCTTGCAGTCTCTCCAAACTCTTCTAACAATGGAGGTGCACGAAGTGTTTTGAAGATCACACTGATGTGCTGCTTCAGAGTGCCAAATCTTCGGTACACACCAACTCCGAGTGATCCCGAAGAAACTCAAGGTTTGCTCCCCAGCCTTCTAGTTGGTTGAGGCGATCATACCACTGCAACGACACTCGCAATAGTATTCTCACGGAAAAGCGCCTATGCACGTTTGATTTTCCACACAGCATCAAAGTATCAGTATGCCGACCTCGGGCTTTCACCTGCTATCTTAGGTTTCTTTTATGTAATATGCCTGGCGTGTGTTTCAAAATCTGCTTCATGTCTGTATTTGAAAACCTCTGACAACCTTTGGCAAATATGCAACCTGCAGGCTGGCCTGCGAACCCAAAGTCGACAAACTCGTTCGGCACTTTGCCGGACAGTTGCTTCTGGTAAGGCTTCACGGATTGTAGGCCCCTAGCGGGCGGATATTTGCCTCCTTGTCTTCTGCACTGCTCATATCGCACGCTCCGGACTCGTAGTGCAGTATCCCTAGCTTTGTATTGCTACGGAGAGTTATCTTCGCTCCATATTCCACGCGATATAAAACAGTTTTCTTGGCCTATGCGTCAAAGTCGAACGCACATCGAGCCAATGCAGGCGCTATTCCCTTGTAACCAACAGTGACGCATCCTCAGAAGGTTTTCCCGGGTGGGGTGGTGGGTGACTTGTCAGATGCAGACGGCGACCTGCTAGGAGGAATGGGGACGGCGATCGAGCTCCGCTCCCGGCTTCAAGATATCGATTTGGAGATGCGCAACGGTGGCGGGTCGGGGCCGCGAAAGTGGGAGCAGATTGAAGGAGCCTGGGTCCGGCTGCCAGCAGGTCCGTGGCAAATGTCCGAAGAAACTGCCTTGACCCTCTGTCCATTCGACTTCAACCTTCGCCTGAGGGGAGAGGAGGCTCATTTCATTATTCACGGGAATCTGAAAACGAGCCGTCCCGATTGGCCCTAGAACCAAGTGAGAAGATGACCGTGGCACCCTGACTGGCGCCGGACTATACCGCTACAGTAAATCTCTCACCAGGTCTGAGGATAGATCGCTGTTTCAATTTCAATAGCTAAGGGTGGATGAACCGATGCCTGGTAGCCTGGCAGGTCCGCTTTGAGTCTTCCGAGGCGACGTTGGTCATCGTGCTGAGATTCGCATTCAGCTGTGAAAATAACAAGGCAGGAGAGTTGGAGGTTCAATGAACTCCTTTGCTTTATTCGAGATGCTGGGTTGTTTAGGGGCTATGGAGGGCCATGGGAAGCAGGAAGGGCGTGGGGGTGTGTGCACTTCATCGGGGGCGCTGTGCTCGGGAGCTTCCCGCACATCGTGTACGACACCTTCCTCGGACGCCTATGTGATGAGGGTACTTTTCCAGGACCTCAACCCTTTGGCCACCATGCTTCGCCTTGGTAGTTCTGTATTCTCATGTTTTCTTGCAGAATGTTCTCAGGCAGGCTTTATTGGGGTGCTCCGGAGGCTGGCCGATGATAGTATGTGTGCTGGGCATCTCAAGTCTGCACAAACTAGCAGTAAAAATATGTACTTGTCTCAAAAGGCCGGAGCATTGTTCAACCGTGGGTCTGTGGTTATATACCAGTGCACGCATACAGCGCCCCTCCACGCACCCTATGAGGCGCAGGCAGACAGCGCCCCTCCATGCACACTATGAGGCACAGGCAGACAGCGCCCCTCCAT
>LGRX02012810.1:17673-29556 GCA_001247695.2 Cymbomonas tetramitiformis
TGTGAGGCGCAGGCAGACAGCGCCCCTCCACGCACCCTATGAGGCGCAGGCAGACAGCGCCCCTCCATGCACCCTATGAGGCGCAGGCAGACAGCGCCGCTCCACGCACCCTGTGAGGCGCAGGCAGACAGCGCACCTCCGTGCAACCTATGAGGCAGCCAGATGACGTTCACTGTGGTGTGCCTAAAGTTGCTTAGTGCGATGACTAGAGACTGTAAATGATGCGTTTAAGTACGCCTGCATTTTCTTCGCATAGCTTTCCTGGGCCTGGGTGAGCTGAAATATGGCCCACATGCAGCAAGTGAGAGGTACAAGCTATGTGTGGTTGGGGAGGTGGCATGGATGTGAAGGAGGACTGATGGTTGTGGCGACACCTTACGAGCTCAGCCCTGATCATGGCAGCATCGCTGCCGAAACGACAACCATGGCAGCAAAAGCACTCGCAGCTGTGAGTGCATTCAAACCTCTGAATTGTCTTCCATGTCTGGAACACACCCGCGCACCTTGCAGTGCTTGCTCCCTGTACCTCTTTGTGTGCCTTGCGATGCGTGCTGTGATTTTCTGTACTTTTTGTATATCCTCAGCATACTTGGTTCACCGGTGGTGCAGTCCACCACACTCCGTAGCAGTGACGCAGTCCACCACACGCCCTAGCAGTGACGCAGTCCACCACACGCCCTAGCAGTGACGCAGTCCACCACACGCCCTAGCAGTGACGCAGTCCACCACACGCCCTAGCAGTGACGCAGTTCACCACACGCCCTAGCAGTGACGCAGTTCACCACACGCCCTAGCAGTGACGCAGTTCACCACACGCCCTAGCAGTGACGCAGTCCACCACACGCCCAGCAGTGACGCAGTTCACCACACGCCCTAGCAGTGACGCAGTTCACCACACGTCCTAGCAGTGACGCAGTCCACCACACGCCCTAGCAGTGACTTTCTTTGCAGTGCATATTTTTGTCTCATGTCTTTTGGCACAATGAATGCTATTTTTGTCTCATGTCTTTTGGCACAATGAATGCTTTAGGTGAAAGTACACATTTGACTTGCCGGAATCCGAATCCCAAAACGGCAGATTCTGAGCTGACTAGCATGTCAGCCCAGGTCTGCTGTCCCACGGGTGGGCTGGGTCGGGTAATACAAATTAAAACAATTTGAGTGTTACTAGAGAGCAGTAATTTCTAGGAAGAACTCCCTAAGAATGCCAGCAATGTTTCAAGGTTGCTAGTTAACAGAATGTCTCCCGTCACGGGCGGCTCTCTAAAATGTCAGGAATCCAGTGTCACTTCTCACGTCTGCAGCAAGTGTCATACTTTAACTCGAACTGAAGTCTGAATCCCGTCTCGTAATTGTCTGTTGCAAATAAAATCCGGTCTTCATCGAAAACTCTGAAAAAATCTCTTGTCTCTGCTCAGAAAAAATCAGAACTCTGTCATACTGCCAATTCTGTAACCTTTCTTTGCAGTGCATATTTTTGTCTCATGTCTTTTGGCACAATGAATGCTTTAGGTGAAAGTACACATTTGACTTGCCGGAATCCGAATCCCAAAACGGCAGATTCTGAGCTGACTAGCATGTCAGCCCAGGTCTGCTGTCCCACCATCTGTCACATGTCCAACAGACACGGTTCGGAACCCGGCTAATCAGATAAGTCTTCATCGGAGCTCTCATCGGAGAAGTCTGAGAGCACATGATCAGTGTCGGAGTCATAATCTGGCAGATCTGTATTCCGTGCCATCCTCAACGGGTCATACACAGTGACTCCGTCAAATGTCATGCTGACAATAGGCACATCACAATCTCCGTACATCCTCTTCAATAGCTCCACCGCCCGCTCCGCCACGCCTGCTCACCGAAGGTGCGACACCGCCACCAAGGAATTAACACTGCCCAACTGCTGCAGCGCCTGCAAGATGGTAGTGCGGTGCGTGGTGAAATACAGGTCCATGGCCACCTTAGGCGTGTACCACCCCCCCTAGGTATGAGCTGATCTTATATATAGGATATTTTATCTAATAAACACAACTACAAAGCATTTAACTTACAGCACTGTAACTGTTAACTTATAAATGAGAGAGAGAATAATGGCAGCTTACAGAGCTGCTCCCTTTTATTGTTTTGTGTCCCCGCCAGATACCTTCTGTCCGATAGGTGTACAAACTATAGTCACTACAGTCGACTTTGTGACACAGTGTCTGCACAGTCACACGATTCATGACCACGGCCGGTAGACTCTACCGTGCCCGTGGAATACATTTGATTGTACTTTAGATGATGATGCAGAATGACTGATGACTGATAAATGATAATGCAAAATGACAGATGACTGATAGTGCAGAATGACAGATGACTACAGGTCACTTTTCCTACTCCTCCGTGCTTCGGAATAAACGAAGCACCAGAAAACTGTCATTCACCCAGCTTCGCCACATAGCAATTTCATTCTGCATGATTGTCCACCAGCTTGACTGAGACGAACTCTGCGAGTAGATTGGCCATGCGTGCATTGTCTCGAACCGTCTCTGAGTGTGCAACCAGCTCGCCGTTCGCGGTAACCGTCTTCCGCAGCTTTGAAGAAAGTACGAGAGTACTGTGATTGTGCCTCAGCAGCAAAAGACTCCGGTAAGATGAACTTCCTCCCGTCTCGTACCAAGTTGTAGCGAGAGCTTCCGCTCGCACTCATCAGTTCACGATGAAGTAGCTGCCCGTATAGATCAAACTTGTCCTCAAAATACACCGCCGACAGAATATTAAATGGCGAGTCTGGCACGTACTGTGCCTCCACACTGAGCACGTCGAGCTTGCCAGTTGCGTGATTCCAGAGATTGACGCGCACCGCACCAGCACCCTTCGACGTCGTCATTTTCCCGGCCATGACCTGGAAGTTCACGGCCTTCTCAGCACAAACTGTGTTCCCCTCAAAAAAACGAAGATCATTGAACACGTTCTTCGTGGCCATACAATCGTAGTGTAGCACTCGTTGCTGCAGGGCGTCTGCTGCGTACGCTTCACGTTGATCACCACAGTGTTGTACGACCGGACAAGCAACCGGTACCTCGTCGTGCTCCTCCGCCTCCCAAATTTCCTCGTCAGTCATTTTTTCAGCCGTCGATGATACCGCTGCTGCGACCGTCTCCTCCGCCTTGTCGTTCTGTGATTCTAGATGACGTTTTTTTCGTTTCGCATACGTCTCCCTGCACTCCGCCTCCCTTGCAGGGTTTCTTTTAATGAACTCCTCCATTTTCTCAGGGTGCAAAAGCCAGCATGACTCTGAAGAGTGCTCGCCGGAGCAAACGGCGCATTGCAGCAGCTTAGCGTCATTCTTCTTTTTCTCCTCCGCTTGCCGTTGCCTATCAGCTTGTAAGCTTTTCGCCACCGCCGCAGTGTCAGTATCCTGCGCAGCTGCTGCATATTGCGTCGGATTTTTCTGCTGCAGAACATTTACAAAGAAATAATCACAGCGTTGCATCAACAGCTCAAACGTCGGTTTTGCCTCTTGTCCAAGAGCTGCGACCACCGTTGCATAGTCGCTAGGCAGAGCGGATACGGCAAACGCTAACGTAAGCACCTCGATTGTCCTCTCGTCCAGACTTTCACCACCATACCGACTCAAAGATGACTGAATATCAGCAAACGCACTGAGCTGTTTCACTGGATCTGTTGTGGAGTTCACAGAGAGTTTCGTCATACGTGTCATATACGACGCCAATTGTCCAAATAGTTGAGGCTCCACACGTGCACGCAATTTTCGATACGCCTTGACACCGTCGTTTCCACAACGTCGCACCAAATCAAACGCGTCACCAGTTGTTACTTGTATCAATATCGCTGACAACACAGAGCTTGCAACCGTAGCCGAACCCTGTATCGTGATTATACTTTCCGGCCGAGGAACTTCGTCGGCGAAAGGATTAGTCGCTGGTGTCATATCAGCTAGATCTTTCATGTTCGCCACGTCGCTGATAGATTTTTCGGTACTTACTAGTTCCTTCAACTCTGAATAGAAACCGACTGCCGATTCCAACTGTGTACTGAATATAGTCCAGGCTTCGTACTGATTTCTTTCGTTTCCTGAGTACTTGGAAACACTTCCTAAGGACTTCAAAACACTGTGTACCACCTTTGATGCGTTATCTGTTGTTATCAGCGTTTCCGCCGACGTCTCCACTTGCTTTTGCTCTGCGGCCTCGAGACGACGTGTTATAACTTCCATCATTTCCATCTGCCTAACTAAAAGCTGAGACAACTGATCCTCCTTACTTTGACTTGTACTTTGCTCTGGATTGTACTTCTGCTCACTTGCTTCCTCCATATCTGAAAACTGGAAACGTTGAGACCGAGTGTGTTTATATACTGTATAGATATCCGGAATCTGACCACTCATATACTAAGCCTCCACGCAGGTTCAACACCGTTGTGGGCCCATAACCTAGGTATGAGCTGATCTTATATATAGGATATTTTATCTAATAAACACAACTACAAAGCATTTAACTTACAGCACTGTAACTGTTAACTTATAAATGAGAGAGAGAATAATGGCAGCTTACAGAGCTGCTCCCTTTTATTGTTTTGTGTTCCCGCCAGATACCTTCCGTCCGATAGGTGTACAAACTATAGTCACTACAGTCGACTTTGTGACACAGTGTCTGCACAGTCACACGATTCATGACCACGGCCGGTAGACTCTACCGTGCCCGTGGAATACATTTGATTGTACTTTAGATGATGATGCAGAATGATTGATGACTGATAAATGATAATGCAGAATGACAGATGACTGATAGTGCAGAATGACAGATGACTACAGGTCACTTTTCCTACCCCCACATCTGAGATCATTCTGCTGGCCCAGCCATATGTCCACAGCCACTGGCCCAACGACTTCCTGGCGCTGCCCCCACCGTAGCAGCGGTGGTCCTCAGCATCAGGGTAAGCCCGCCTGTAAGCCCGGACAAATGCCCTGCCATGCCCCGTGTAGGGCCCCGGGTACCATCCCGTGGCCCCCTTGGGCGCCGAGAAGAGGAGCCCCCCCGAAGGGACCCCCTCCCGGATGATGTACTCCTCCAGCATAGACACCGGAGAGATGTCCAACCCCGGGATGTGCTCCGGCATGTAAAAATACCGAGGCTTCCGGGCGTCGACATTCTTGTCCTTCTCCAAGCGGCCACGCACATAGGGCGCCAAGCCTCCGTCCCCCCGCACCACCACCACATGTGGCACCGAAAGGTCCGGCGGGGAGAAGAACTCAATGGCAACCCCCGCCCCCACACGGCGCAGCCTGTAAAACACCCGGAGGTATCTGGTGCCCCCCGGGCGCAAGCAGCCCACTGTGCAGAAGGTAAACACCAACAACTGGTGCCTGCCCGACCGGCGGCTCAGATCAAAGCCAAACCGGCGGATGGTCACCCACTGCACCAAAGTCCAGCAGCCCTTCGCCCGCGAAGGCCGCTTGTAATTCTTGTCCAGAACCACCAGCAGGACCAACACCGGCTTCGCATGGCACGGGTTCGGCACTGAACACCTCTCCCCTGCCGAGTCCACCAGCCCGCACGACTGCACCACCTCATCCAGCTCGGCATGCCATGCAGAGACCCCCCCCAGGTAAGTGCGAACCGAGGAGGAGTCTAGGCGGTACTCACGGAGCTCCACCGCATACCCGCAGTAGCCCAGCACGTCCTCCGCCGTAGCCGGGAGCGTGGTACCACAAAAATGGCCCAAGAAGAAGGTGATGTCCCGGACCCCCCGCCGATGCACTCGGTCCGTCGACGGCCTCGTCCTCAGGGCGAGCATCCCAGTGACCAGCCTCACCAGAGGCTCGTTGCCTGGTCGCCAGCCCGCCGCCACCAGCCAGCACGTGCCACACCTCACCATGCCCGTGAGGCCCACCTCAACCCCGGCGCAGGCCCGGCACACGAGTCGCTGGCACCCGAGACAGAAGCACACGGTCAGCTGCGGGGTCCCCCGACAGGACTGGCACGAACCGCCCAGCTCGCATCGAAGCAGGTCCACCACGAGCTTCAGGCACGCAACGGTCCCTCCTGCCAGGGAGCAACGGGGGAAAGTGCACCACCACCACCGGCCAGTGAGTAGAGCCCCGGAACGCCCGGTCCTGCCCGAATGCATAAGTGCCATCACCCTCCGACAAGGTCCTCCACTCCGGCGAGGTGAACAGGTCCGAGCCCTTCGGATACCACCGCACCAGCCGCGCCCCCTTCAGCAGGCGCCACCAATCATAGGTGTCCCACACCGGGAGCACAAAAGTGCCCGCCGTAGTCCTCGGAGACCGCCTCTGGCACCTCAAAAAGTGCTCGAGGTACCGCCTCACCCGCTCATAATCGGGGTTGGCATACACGTGCTCCCCATCCACAGGCGTGTCCTCAAACCCATCCACCACCGACCGATACCTGGGCAGCTGGGCATTGGTGCCCACCGGGTCCGCTCCCCCGTCCAAAGTGAACGGCCATGCGAACATGTCCTGCACGGAGAGGAACTCATCCCTCCTGAACTGCCAGTCAGAGTAGTCCTTCCGCCGAACATAGCGGGAAAGCCCATCCGACAGGGTGTTCTCGACCCCGGGGATGTGCTCTGCGGCCAAGTCCAGGTCATACTCAGCAGCCGCCCGGAACATCCGCTCACACACCGGCCACAGGTCCGGCGCCATGGTGCCCTGCTTGTTCACCATGCTCATGGTGGTGGTGTTGTCCGTACGGAGCAACATGCGCCCACCCCGGTGATCCGGCCCCAAAAGCTCCACCGTAGCAGCCGCCGTACTAGCCTCCCGAAAGTTGGAGCTCTTGCACGGCGCCCGCTCATGCTCGGGGAAGGCCAAGATGTGGCGCCAATCCCGATACGCAATGCCGCCCTGCCAACCAGAGGCATCCATCACCGGCGCCGGCACACCCTCGGGGGTGGCCCAATGCTCCGTGAGATAGGGCCGGTCACCCGAGTGCCTCCCATCCCACCAGCCGGAGACCTCCGGGCGGCCCTCATACAGGTAGTACCGACGGGTCGGCCCCTGGCGTGCGGCGTGAGCAAACCGCTCCAGCCCCTGCCGAGCCTCGGGCCCCATTGTCACCGTGACATCGGGCCCCCACCGCTGCGCCGGGTCCCACTCCGCAACCTCGGGCGCCGTGAAGTCGTCCCGGGCCCGATAAATAGGCACCAACATATTCTGACCCCCCTTGACCAAAGGAGCCAGGAACTGGTACTTGCCCACCACCGAGGCCAAGTCCCTCCGAGGCACCACTCCACCAGGCTGCACCGCGCCCAGCAGCACATCAGCAGCGCCCGTGTATTTGGCGATCCGGGCAGGCGAAGCCGTCACCAGCTGCGGCACCGAGTGGATCTCCCGCCCAATATAGTCCTTCACCACCGACGGATAGTGAGTCTTGTGGTGGGACGCCCTCACGCCCACCGCCTCCAGCCGGTCCAACTCCGCCTCCACCCGTGCCGTGGCCTCCTGTAGGGTCATGTCCCCGTCGTGCACGGTGTGGCCGTCATCCACAAAGATACCGGTGCACTGTGACCTCCCATCAGAGTGTACCACCGAATTAAGGTACCTCTTCAGGACCCTGGCAATGTCCGCCTGATGCTGAGGCGCATCTGCGAACCCGAACATGTCGTACCGTGCCCGGTAGAAGTCCTTGGACACAGGGAACTGCACGCCCATATAGTCACAGTGGGGCTGCCACCGCGGGTTGTTCCAGAAGGCGTCCTTGAGGTCCCAGCCGCTCATCCAACAGCTGGGCCTCTGCAGTGAGAGGACGTCCTCTAGATAGTCGTACCGCGCGGTGGCCGGTGCCATAGCCCGATTCACACCCGAAGACCTGCCGTTCCAGACATTACGGAACTTGTCCTTCTCCGGCTGGTAGATGGACCCGAGCTGTGTAACCGACCAGGGCTCGTAGTGTAACGGCCCTTCCAGGACCCCCGCAGCCGCACTCCTCCGCAGATCTGCCTCGGAGCGGTCGGCATGCTCATAGCAAGACGGATGGTTGTCCCGCTTGAACCTCGGGGGCTTCGTCACGAAAGCCATACGGTGCCCCTCCACACAACTCCGTCGGAGAGCATCCTCGGACGGCAGGAAGTGGTCGAAGAGCTCCTCCCGATACCGGACGCCTGGGCTATAAAGCCCCTCACCAGTGTCGTGGTAGGTCATCTGGCGCTCAGCATGCGCCTTCCGGGCCTCCACCGAGGTGAACTTCCGGGGCGGCACCTTGAGCACCAGCATGCGGTGGTAGCCGTCCGACGTGTACACCACCAAAAAGAGGCGCCTCTCACCCCTCACCCGCAATCGGCTCCAATGCAGCCGAGACTTGAGGTGTGAGAGTGCCGGTGTAAGCTTCCCACCGCCATAAAGCAGGTGCCCATACCGCATCAGGTAGCTCTTGAACAGCTGAGCGCTGTCCGTGAAAGGGTCCAGTCCCCGAGCTCCAGCTGGTACGGGGCAACCTTCAGGATACCAGTAATACAGCTCCCGGAGCAGAAGGTCCAGGGCTGGGTGTCGCATCTGAGGCTCTACCGAACAGTCACCCACACGGGACTGACCAGTTGCCAAAGGGTCTGTGTGAACTGCCTGAACAGGCCGTGGTTTGACCCGAAGAACTTCGGGTTCCGGTCCACCACTCTCACCAATACCAGAACTGAGGGCTACACCGGTGCATAAGTTCACCGGTTCACGTTCCTCCAGAATTGAGTACGGGTTGTTCAACACGAGACCACCAAGCTCCCAACGAACAGCACAGTGGGCGGCCCCAGAACTGGGACCGCCAGTTGCCGCCCGACCCGAGTGTGCCCCAAAGTCCAACCGAGCGGAAGGAGTAGATAAGCGGGGGGTCACGACTGGGTCGGGGGCTGCTGCTTTGCATGTTGAGTCACCTGGTGTCGGCTTGCCGAGTCCTCAGGCGACGACCTCCGTGTGCTCGCACGGGGTCCGGAGAGGTCCAGAAAAGGCGTGCTTGAGCATGCACTTCTTCTTGACCCCGTCCACGAGCTTTTCCTTGCCGCACACCACTGTGATCGGCGCATCTCGGGGGTGGTCATAGTGGTCCGTCCGGTACTGGTGGGCCCACCGCAAAGGGGGCAACGGTGAGTGGCGGAAGGTGAACCGCCACCCGGAGTCGAACCGCCACCGGGTAGGCCACCTCCAGCTCCACCTCCCACCCGAGGCACGGAAGGCACCGGCGCCCTAAGGGCCGTGGGAAAGGACCCTGCCCCCAGGTTCATCTTGGCCAGGATGTCAGTGAGCTGGGTGGGCAGCACCGTGTCGGAGATGTACTGGCGTACAGCCTCACGACGGTCCCCCACCGACTCCTCACTGTGGAAGCGTAGAAGGTCACGGTCTAGCTTCACGGCCTTGGAGAAGGGGCTCATCTCCCACACGGCGACATACTTCGCCGTGATGAAGACATAGATCCCCTCCCAAGGGCACCACGACCAATCGAGCGCCGCATACTCGACCAGCTCACTCAGGAACTCGTAACGGGCCTTAATGAGAAGCGCCGTCCTCTGATGAACCAAATGAGAGCTGTACGAGGGGGAGAAAACACCGCACCCAGACCGGAGGATGGAGTCCCACTCTGCCGCCCGCTTACGGCAGTAAGTGAGGAAGCGGTCCCGCCGAGGGAACTGAAGTCTGTCTTTGACTTTCAGCTTGTTCCCCTCGGTCGTCACCAGGTCCTGGGCGAGGTGGAGGGGAGTGTGCAAGAACTCAGTGGACTCCCCCAAGGTGTCCACCTGCATAACTCGCCTCATGACGGACTTGTCCGCCTTGGACACCCCGTTCCCCGAGTAGTTCTCGCGCATCTCCCGCCGTAAAGCAGAAGGTGACGCAAGATCCTCCACCGTCAAGCCATCCAACGCACCACTCACCAGTTCCTCCAACCCCATGCTCGGAACCGTCGCTTCCATCAAGGCAGCAAAGGAGGGAATACCTGCCGCTTCCCCAGGTTCAAGATGTTGAGGAGAAAGGACCCGTAATGCCCCCGGCAGCGGTGGCAGCTGCTGCGAAGACGGGGGTGCAACAGCGACGGGGAGTTGCGGCTGGGGGAGAAGAGGCGCGGTCACAGGCTGCGGGTTCACCGGCGGAGGGTTCACAGAGCGGGATGGGGCGTTCAGCAGTGAGGGAAAAGGCGCGCGGGTTGTGGGGTTACGCAACGCGGGGGCGACGTAAGCCGCGGGCTGAGCTGCGGGTTGCGCGGGCACGAGAGATGCTGCGGTAGTTACGCCCAAAATGTCTTGGTGGGAGCCAGCGTCCACGGCCGGAATGCCATGGGATGGGTGCGCTGACTCCTGAGGCGGCAACATCAACGCGGAGTTAATCACAGCTGCGGAGTGGAGGTCACGAACAGGGCTCATGCCGTAGGTCCCTTCTTGCTGCTGCGAGTCCTCAGTGTCCGCCTCCGACGGGGAGTGTGAGCCCGCATCCCGTTGCGCAGCCGTGCGTTCCCGCTCCACAGAGCTCAGTAATGCTTCCCGAAGCCCACGCACAGCACGTCGCATAGGTTCCACTTGCGGCGACGGGGTGCCAGAAAGATCCGCAGGCGCCTCCTCCTCAGCGTCGCCACCCCAAGCATACGCGGGTCCCGCAAACATCTCGCTAGCGTCCTGCAATGCCTGGAACTGCGCGTCCGCTGCTGGCGTCGTGTGGTTCGGAATGACAACAAGATGCTCCAACGGCGTGCCAGAGTTCGCAAGTGCTGATGTCACCTCAGCAAAGATGCTTACAAGCTGCGGCGTAGGAAGGACGCAATCTGAGCAAAAAACTTTGGAGCGAGCATCCAGGGGAAACGCATATTGTCCCTTGACGAAAAGATCGAGAGCGCAGCCGCGGTGCGCTGTGAATCCGCAAAGTTGGCAACGCACATAACTACTCGCGCCAGAGTTGTCGCAATCGACGGGAAGACAGTAAGGCATGGGCTTCGCGAAACAGCAAAGGTTTCTCCTGCTGCGAACCAGCTCATTTTCCTTAAGCTGGTGCTGCGGACGGTTCTTAGCACAGGGAAGCAAACCACATGTACCGTAGGTCAGCGATGTAGGGTTACGCTGATAATACGCAACACAATCCTCACGGCCACAGTGAACGTTGTCGCGACGCCCAGGGCAGCCAATTCCACGGAAAGTGAGAAGGGGGGCTTGCAATGATGATGTAAGCAGCTCCAAAAAAACGTCTGTGATAACCGCAGCCTGCGAATCAACTGCCGACCGCAAGCGCGGGTCCAACAAAACGCGCAATACGTGGAAAGTGTTGTCGCGCATCTCTGCTGGTAAAGGTATTAAAGAGGCCTCCAGCTCCATAAATTGAGGAAAAGTCTCAAGAAAAGTGACGTATTGGGACAAGAAATTGTCGGGTATAGGCGCCTGAAGTTCCAAGCCGGAGACTAGTGTTGAAGCACGCGTAGTATCGAAAACACCGTTGTCGTCGTAAACAGATAGCTTCGCAGGTGCTGACATCTTGTTTAAATTTGGACAAGATCCTCTAATACAAATTAAAACAATTTGAGTGTTACTAGAGAGCAGTAATTTCTAGGAAGAACTCCCTAAGAATGCCAGCAATGTTTCAAGGTTGCTAGTTAACAGAATGTCTCCCGTCACGGGCGGCTCTCTGAAATGTCAGGAATCCAGTGTCACTTCTCACGTCTGCAGCAAGTGTCATACTTTAACTCGAACTGAAGTCTGAATCCCGTCTCGTAATTGTCTGTCGCAAATAAAATCCGGTCTTCATCGAAACTCTGAAAAAATCTTTTGTCTCTGCTCAGAAAAAATCAGAACTCTGTCATACTGCCAATTCTGTAACCGCAGTCCACCACACGCCCTAGCAGTGACGCAGTCCACCACACGCCCTAGCAGTGACGCAGTCCACCACACGCCCTAGCAGTG